>JAJIBD010003008.1:0-36908 GCA_021461705.1 Cryptotis parvus
ACAAAAGTGCAAAAAAAGAGTATCATTGCATCACTGTCTTCCGTTCATCATCGATTTGCTCGAGCAGGCACCAGTAACATCTACATATGACCTGTCTTATGCAAGTAGAGCCCAAGGGCACCAGCTTGCTCCAGGAACATAAAGAGCCTCAAACCATTCCATCAGGTCATGAGAATGAGGTCTATTTCCAAATAAAACAACCTCTACTAGAAATCATAACCCAAAGGCAAGTCTCTAACTGAAGGCCCAAACTAAGCTTTTTTTTTGTTCAAGTTTGGGTTTATAATCCTAGTGCTCAGGGCTTACTCCTGGCAGGCTCAGGGGCCATATGGGGTCCCAGGGGAGCAAAGCCAGGTCGGCCACATGTAAGGCAAGTGCCGACCAGCACAGTGCTATCTCTTTGGTCCAGACCTTCTGCCTGCCCAACCCACTTCCCATCCTTCCCGCTCTCCCAGGCGCTTGTCCCCTCACTTCCAATCTGAGCAACGTCGCCAGCTCTACTTTCAACAGCAACCCAGAGTTCACAGTGGGTTACTGTCTCTCTCTCTCTCTCACTCTCTCTCTCTCCTCTCTCTCTCTCTCTCCACCACCTCTCTCTCTCTCTCTCTCTCTCTCTCTCTCTCTCACACACACACACACACACACACACACACACACACACACACCCGCGCTGACATTCACGGATGCCCAAGTCAGACCAGTTGTCTTAGCATCGGTTTTGGGTTTCACTCTAGCTGGGAGTGAAATTAAAGGGAGTAATCAAAGGGAAGATAGAAATATAAATCATAATTAGAGTCCCACATGTACCACTGAAGGGAACTGTGATGAAGAAGAACAAATGCAGGAGCTGAATTTATTTTTTTTTCAGGGGAGTTTAGAGCCACACTTGGAAATGCTCAGGGCTATCTGGTTCAGGAGCTATCCCTGCTGGTGCTCTGGGACCATGGCTCAGGAGACCTAGTAATCAAACCGGGTTAGTTGCATTCAAGGTGAGCACTAGACCTCCTACACTATCTTTAGGCCCCAGGAATTGGGTTTTGAGGTCCTGATTTCCCAATTGAGAGAAAGAACTAAAGAGGCTCTAGGCCAGGATAGGATTATCTATACATGCTTAAGCAGAATCCATAAGGTGTGGGAGAGCTTAAGGTAGAAACTACAAGGGAGGGCAGAGTCTGCCCTTTGGCAAACGGGTAGGAAGGACCCATCACTCTTTCATCGCCAGTGGCAGGACACCATATTTAAATCAAATATACTGTTTTTTTATTGATTTTCCTATAAGTGAAGACAAAGTGATTTGTATTTGAGAAAGTAATTATGAGGTAAATGTTACAAGGATGCATATTTCTGAACCAAAGCTATCAGAGTCAGAATGTACCTTATCAGATTCGAGAAGAAAAAAATTTGGTCCTGGTGACTCATTCAATTTGGTGACAAAGAGGCAGGAAGCACAAAAGTCATCCAGGGGCCGGAGCGGCTAGCCCAGCGGGTAGGGCGTTTGCCTTGCATGCCCGCCAGCCTGTGCCTGCCCGGGTTCGATCCTGCACCCCATATGGTCCCCTAAGCACCGCCAGAGTAATTCCTGAGTGCAGAGCCAGGAGTGAACCCCTGAGCATCGCCAGGTGTGACCCAAAAAGCAAAAAAAAAAAAATAGTTATCCAGATGTTTTTTATGAGATGTGTATTATGGTCATGTCACGGACAAGGGATTAGGAGATAGGGAAGTTAGTAATGAGAAGGGGCTAAGGATAATGAGCTTGTGATGTCTTAAATTAGAGTGAAGTGAGAAGTCTGGGAGTGAGGAGAGAGCTGGAGCTGAGGAGGAGATTTTGAAAATCTCCTCTTTGTTCCATGGATTGAGAAATTTAGATGAAAGGCATGGGGTGGTAATTTAGGTGGTGAAGAGTCATAAACTTGACTCCTAACATATATATGATAGTATAAACCAATACTACCTCAACAAAAGAAAACTAATTGATAGAAATTGTTCTAAGTTTGTTAGCACATCCTTAAAAATAGATGTTAGATCCATGGCCAGGCAAAATGGGATAGGAAGACTTGTCCAGGTTTGGAATCTACCACAAAACTATGGGGGGGGAGGGTAGGTAAGATAGAGAGGGGACCAGTTTAAAAATAACCATCGGGAACAGTGGACTAGAACTGAGTGAGGAAAGTAAGTAAAGGGATATACATGATAACTCTTCAATGTCTTGATTTTTAAACAATGCACAAAAGGGAGAGAAAGTGAGAGAGACAGAAAAAAATTATGGGTCAAAGAGTTAGGTTATAGGGTGTGAGTGGGAGGAAAAAGGAGCACACTGGTGTTGGGAAATGTGCATTGGTGGAGGGATGGGTGTTATAACGTTGTATCACTGAAACCCAATCATGAACAGCTTTGCAATGGTCTATTGCTTGTTGATTCAAAAAATACAAAAAAAAAAATTAGGATATGAATATAAAAATTGTGATGATATCAAATTTGCATCTTTTAATACAGATACTTATTGTGATTTAAAAATCTGTTTTTATTCATACATATTTGTGTATAATACTTCACACAGATGAACATTTAAAGGGCTACAAAGTAAGACTAATCCTGTATAAAGATCGGTTACCTATCCCAGCCCCCTCCTAAGGAACACCTTATTTACAGCCACATAAAAATGCATTCAAATTCCAAATTCTGTTGCTACACACTGACATCTAGTGTTCTATTTGGCTAACACCAAGAGAAATGTCCCCAGAGAAACAAAACAAGGAGATTCTGACCTTGCATTCTGACCCAAACTCTTACAGAAAGGTTTTAGAGAAGAGCAATGTCTCAAGAGCTGGTCTTACAGTAAGTAGTGTACATACACGTGCAATTTTTCCTGTGATTCCATTACAGAGTTTATGCTTTTAAGCTAGGACCATGTGCTTTCTTCATTTGATGGAGGTCTTCCCAGACATATTTGGTTTTGATTAGAATTTCTAGTTAATTATAATTTAATTAGTAGATCTTGAATTATCAGTTTGCTTTAATGATAGTCATTAAATTATTTCATATACATATAATTATGCCAAATGCAATTTTGTCCTAAAATTGCGAGAGTGATTTACAGCTATATTATGAACTGCTAGCTTCAGAAGGATGGAATCAAAAGGCGATCTGGTTAACAGCAGTATTTCACATTGCAAATACCTATAACTTGCTGTGTGAATACTTCCGGGATGGCCAGAACTTCAGAAGTTGTGTTCTAGTCCTACTGGTCATTTATCTTCCATATGACCTAGACCAAGTCATCCAAACTCATGACAAACTAAAGTATAAGGTGTGTACTTTCCATATTTATCAATACTTACACTAGTGAATCCTCTCTTGATAGATCTATCATTTGCCTCATTTTATAAATGAAGAAAGCTGAGCTGAGAAAGGTAAAAGTGAAGGTCCAGGTAGCCAGTCGTATGTGACAAGTCTGGGAGAATAAACCAGCTTGCCTGACTGCAAGTTCTGTCTTCTACCTGGCTGCTGTCATTGACACTAAGTGTTAACTGGGTAGAAGTTACAATAAAGTATATTTAGCTAGACTCTAAAACTAAAAACTTCCTTGTTGGAGCACAAGTTAATAATTCTCTCTTTTCTCTCTTCCCCTATCCCTACCCTCTCTATGTCCTCAAGAAGCAATTACCCTCAGGAAGAAGGTAACAGCTGAGTGATGCCAACACCAAGATGATTGGATTTGGGAGTCAGTCTCCAAAATGGAAACACTAATTCAAGAACTTATTTGAATTTGAGACTTATTTTCATGCATTTCAGCAAAACTTTGCAGCGTCTTCATCTTTGCTGCATATAGGCAGATTACTATCCCTTGAAATTAAATGTTGGGAATAAAGTTCAAATTGAGTGAAAGGAAATAGAATGAACTAATTCCTACTATATGTCAGATAGCACCATTGGAGCTTTCCATTTCATGCCTGACCTCACAGCAACCTTACTGGTTAGGAAAGTGGCCTTTCTTAGTCCTGCCAGAGAAAAGATTGATAAAGTGTCCAACTTTTCTCACATGGAGTTCTGTTTAAAGTTAAAACAAGATTAAGATATTCTTCTTCTACAAACTTCCCTTAAGAATTTTTTTAAAGTTTGTAATATTCAGCATTTACTAGCGCTGAGTATAGGTAGCATTTACTGATGCTGATTGAATAAAGAGTAGTATAGCCTTTGAGAAGAAATTTGAAATATTGTCAGAAGCCCAAAAATCTGTACAATCCCTCAACAGTTTAATTTTTTATTCTACTATGAATATTTCATATTTATTAAAATTATGTGTATTTTAATGATTATTTTAGTGTATAAAAATAATGATCCTTGAAAATAATATGTTGTCCATATAAAATATGTTATTAAATAATTTATAGTCTGTTTTACAACCTGTGAATAGTTACTTTTTTGTTTAGCTTTTGTGCTGCACTTGGCAATGCTCATGGCTTACTCCTGACTTTGTGCTCAGTGATCATTCCTGGCAGTATGCAGGGGACTGTGTGGGGTGCTGAGGACTCTATTGCACTCTGATCCACTGTGTGCAAGACAGGCACCTTGCCCTCTGTACTGTGTCTCCAGCTGAATAACGCTGCAATTGTTATAAAAGTATGATGTGTTGATGTGCCATGGCATAGGAAAAACTAAGGCATAATCATTTAAAAGAAAATTACAAGTTATAAATACGGATCTGTAGTATAGTGAAAGTATATGTGCTTTTTTGTTCAACAGCCACACTAGTGTTTACCAGCTTCTAGACCTTGGTTTAGTGTCCTAACAGCCCTATAAATAGGCGCTACTATTGGCCCTCTATAAAGGAAGCGAAAATATGGAATTGTTTTAAAAAATTTGCCAGTTACACATCCTTCCCTTCATCTTTCCCTTTCTTTATCTTCCCTTTCCTTCAATGTCCCCTTCCCCTCATTTTTTCCTTCTCTTCCTTTCCCTTCATCTTTCTCTTCCCTATCTTTTCCTTCCTTTCTTTTACTTCCTACCACTTCCCTTTTCTTCTTCCTTAACCTCTCTTTCTTCTCTTTCTCCTCCTTTCTCACTTTCTCATTGCTTACTCTCTTGCTGCTCTCATTCTTGATGCATATATATTTATATATACACATGCATACATATATATATATATACACACAAAATGCATACATATATATGTTCAGGTGCCAATTAAATTAACTGTTTGATTTGGTGATATGAGGAGTTGGGGTGTTAAAAGGAAACATATATAGGTGATCACTGACTATTTACAAAAACATATTCACGTATCACTTGAATAGTAATCAAAGCTGCATAAGAAATTAATTCCTCTGTGATAAGGTACATAAGGTCTTAGCTGAGGTGTTCTCAGTGTTGTAAGAAGGTATAAAGTTGCTTTTAAAAGTGAATATTGTGCTCTCTAAATCTACACTGTATTGTGGTCAAACTTGCCAAAGATTTTGATAGCCACTTTCCAGGCCTGCTCTCTTGAATAATATTCAATCATCAAATTAACCAGTCCCTCCCAGTTAGACGTTCTCATTTCAGTCCAGGGTATCTGGCACATGAGTTTCCTTTTAGGAGTAACTTGAATTTATTAAATTCATCTTTGTTTAACTCTTCCAAATACAGCAGAGACTCGCAGACATGGGGCAGAGCTGCTACTGGCTCTCCCTGTGACCAGCCACTCACGAGGCGCCCGGGAGGGGATGGTGGGTTCTAGCCCTGGCCCACCACCCCAGCAGAGCCGCAAGAACAAGCCAGATGACCCCCCACTCCATGAGGGCCTCCATTTTCCACATCCGGACTTCTCTCTCGTCAGACCTCCACCCAGCAGACCAGTCTATCAAAGCCCGGCTAGCATGGCTGCTTGCGGCTCCGCGGTTCATCAATAAATGCTGGACTTAGAGATGCCTACAAGAGTATGCTACCTGCATGGCAGAGCCTGGCAAGCTACCCGTGTTGTATTTGATATATATGCCTAATACCAGTAACAATTATAGACCTCATTCTGGAATGGATTGAGGTTCTTTATGTTCCTGGAGCAAGCAGATGCCTTGGGCTCTACTAGCATGAGACAGGACATATGGAGATGTTACTGGGGCCTGCTCGAGCAAATCAATGATGAACGGGAAGATAGTGATACAGTGATTGTGGTCAAACCCTTGTAAGTCACCAAATATGTTGCCTTTGTCATATGTTCACCTGGCAAACATTTAAGTCTTATTTCTAATCGCTGGCCAGAACTAGGAGTTTCTTGCCAGGATTTCCTTAAGCTGTTTTCCTCTTAGTCCCCTAAAGAGGTGCTTTTTCTTTTTCTTTTGGGTCATATCCAGCGACACTCAGGGGTTACCCCTGGCTCTTTCCCTCAGGAATTACTCCTGGCAGTGCTTGGGGACCATATGGGATGCCGAAGATCCAAACCGGTCAGCTGCATGCAAGGCAAATGCCCCTTCCTCTGTTCTATTGCTTCCCCCCATCCCCTACCAATAAGGTGTTTATTTTTTTTTTGTTTTTGTTTTTTTTTTTTTGCTTTTGGGTCACACCGGCAATGCTCAATGCTCAGGGTTTCTCCTGGCTCTGTACTCAGAAATTACTCCTGGCGCTGCTCAGGGGACAATATGAGATGCCAGGGATCAAACCTGAGCCGGCATGGGCTGGCCGCATGCAAGGCAAACACCCTACCTACTGAGCTATCGCACCAGCCCCCAAATAAGGTATTTTGAGAAGAAGTTTCTGATCAAGGTTTTCAAGCCACTAGCTCTTCAAGGTAGTTGAATGGAAGATTTTCAAAAACATTCAATGAAAGGGTTTTTTTTTTTAGAAAAATGTAAATTTTCACCCTTAATCTTCTAAATTGAGCAGAACTAAGATGGAATCATGAAATACATTCTTGCAAAGATACACAGTTGATGTTGCTGGTCAGTTTAATTCAGAAACCAAGTGATGGCATAGGCTAAACATGAGTAGGTGTAGACACAAACAGAGAAACTTGTTTTGTTTTAGATATGTGAGGATCCAGTCACTAACCAGGGGTTTCAGTCAGAGACCCCAGCTATCTATCAAGTACTGTGTGCCCAATTTATAGATATCTGGGATCTCTGATTGAAATTTAGAGATGAAGACTGGAGAAGGAAATATTTATTTTCCTTTATCTTATGAGGAGTCAGCATCATTGATTATAATCCTGCTGGTTGGAAATCTTGAGAACTCCTTTACCATTAGCCAAAAAGAGGAACCAAAGTTAGCTTGAGCAAGATTTCATATAAGACTTAACCTCTGGAATCCTTCCTATAGTCAACTGTTGCTCTCCTGCCCCTACCAGAGGTTAATCACAGTCAGGCCACCATGTGGAATGCTATGTGGTAGAGTTGGAAATGGCCACGTCTTGAATCACCTTGAATTAGTGTGCAGTCCACTTGAGTCTTTTAGAATACCTGCTTTGATGCTGCCCTGACACATTTTTGGGGAATTCTAAATCAAGCACTTAGAGACATAGCTTTTTAGAGAAAGTCATCACTAAACTCAGAGACTAAAGTGATGACTAAGCATAGATTCACCCTAAAGAGAGTTGTGTACTTCCAGCACCTGCAGAAATTCCCTCAGTCCTCCTGGTAACTCTGAACTTAACTTACACTGAGGTTGCCATCTCCTATCCCGCTGGCACAGCCCTTCATGTTTTGAAGTCTGGTACTAAGAGGTTTATTGCCATTCAGTTTCCTTCTTATAAAGTTTAGACATTGTAACTAATCTTGCTCAGGTGGAAGAATAATCTGGTACCAAGCCTTCTGGCCCATGTTTCTACTGTCCTTAGCTATTAGTCTCCTATTATGTTGTTGTTGTTGTTGTTGTTGTTGTTGTTTTGTGTGTGTGTGTTTGCCTTTATGCTATATCTGTCCTCCTCTCTCATTTCACTATGCATGATACTCTCCATGACCATTCATTTATAGGAGAAATTTATGAATTCATTTTTTCTAACAGCTGCTAAGTATTCCATTTTGTAAGTGTACCATAGTTTCTCTAACCAATCATCTGTTCTCAAGTACTTGGGTTGTTTCCATATTCTGGCTATTGTGAATAGTGCTACAATAAACATAGAAATGCAGATGGCATTTCTGCTTGTGTACGTGGGCCCCCAGGATGTAATACCAGAAGTGGTATTGCTGGGTCATATCAAAGCTCAAATTCTAGTTTTTTGAGGAATGCTCATAATGTTTTCCCAAAATTCTGGACCAGGAGGTTTGGTCCATGGTTGGAACCTTGCCTCAAGTGCGGGGGAGGAGGCAGTTGGAATAGAGAAGGAACAACTCTGACTAAGATAGTTAGAAATGGTCGTTTGGATAAAAACTGCATGCTTTAAGTAGGTAAAGGAACAAATATCCTACCTCTCAGTATCTGCAAACCATAAAGCCCAAAAGGAGAGAGTGAGAGAGAAGCTAAGTTCCTGTTATAGAGACAGGCTGGGTGGTGGTGTGGGGGTGGAGGAATGGAAACAGGATATTGGTGGTGGGAAATGTACTATGGTGGAGTGATGGGTGTTGGAACATTGCTTGACTGAAACACAATCAGAATAGCCCTGTAATTGTGTATGTCATGGTGATTCATTAAAATATATATATATATATATTATTTATTATTTATAAGTATATGAATATAAAATATAATTTGGTAATAATATGTACATAATCTGGTAAATACCTTGCTTTAAACCACCTTCAAAATGATATTATTTGGTCCAGAGCCATAGTGCAGCTTGCTTTGCATGTGGCCAACATTGAGTTAGTCCCTGGCATCCCATATAGTCCCCTAAGCACCTCCAGAGTGATCCTTGAGTACAGAGCCAGGAATAACCCCTGAGTACTGTCACTTGGGGCCTAAAAGCTAAAACAAAATTACATATTTTTTGAACTGTAGGTTTAAAATTGTGCTTCATGAAGTCCTAGAAGTCCAAAGAAACATTAAGAGAGTTCCATACAATGGGCAACTTTCTAGGACCCCAGCCTAGATTCTGTCAAAGAAGCTCTGCCTGTATCTATTTTATATATTTGATTTTGACTCAAATTTTAACTTTGAAAAAGCTACTTTTTTTTTTTAAACACTTAAGAACTAAGTCAAATGTCTTTAATTTGGCTCATAAAATTCTTCCTGGGTTCCCTATCTAACTGCGTCAGCAATTGCTATTTTCACTACTACCTTCAAATCTTTAAATGTACATACACCTGAATTTCTCCTATTTTTCTCAGTTTTGAATCTGGTATAATTTGTCCTTACTCTTCGGCTCTGCTATAACCCATTAAACATTTTCATTTTGCCTAATTTTTAAGTACTCACCATTCTCTGTCTCTGTATCCCACCTTTTCTCTTTTGATTCCCCAAACTGTTCTTGTGTTTTCCATTCTGTTTCGGACTGTGTACATGTCCAGTAACTACAATGACACATATAGACCTTTAAGAATAAGAGCCTAATACTTGTCAATTACAGGTCTAACTAAATGATGCTGATATTAATGGAACCCATGCAAAGCCATACAGTTTGATGACCAATAAATAGAATTCACATAGTCACAGCTCATGTTTAAATAAAATCCCAATGAAACATATTAAAATATCAAATTAAGAGACACTGCAGTGACAGAGAACAAGTGTTGAGCTAAAGAAAAGTTATGAATGGGTAGACAGAACCCTAGCTCTTCCTGATGTTGCCTAGTTTCATAAAGCCTTTTTGAGGTGCAAAATTACTACCAGATGAGATACTGTATAAATAAGGCACTCTCCTAAGGTTCTGGATCTAAAAGGTCTAGTAGTCTTTCTAGTACCTGTCCACACAAAGGTTATGGGTTCTAATTTCTCTTATCACTACACACTCAAATATATCTCAGACAGGTATGGAGAGCACCTTAAAATATGGCAATAGGACAAAAGAGTATGCATATATGGGTGTTGGATGACAGGCCAAGCTAGCTTGGGAGCTTTGCTATTTTATCCACTCACAGCTTAATCTATTTGCATGTTCTTTAGCCAAGGTTCATACTAATGAGATCTCTCTTCTATGTAAACAGTGATGGAGGGTGTGGCAGTTATAGAAGTCACCTTGACTCTAAATGAGTAACTTCTGACTCATCTACTAAGATAGTCTACTAAGACTTCTATATTATCTAGATTGGGCACAGTTCCTCTTTCTACCCACTGGACCCAGCATGGGACAATTAAAATTTACCAGGAGACCACCCTGTAACCACCCTGGCTACACTGAGGAAGGATCATACTAGTTTGCCCTCAAGCAGGCAAGCGTGACCCTTTCAGTATACAGAAAACAAGATACTCATCATCACCCTGGTGCAGATGTATATAAAAAAGGACCTTGTGGGTACCATCTAGATTACATGAAGCCCATGAAATTAAGATGTATTACTTTATACAAGCTCTCTCTCTCTCTCTGTGTCTCTCTAGTGTTTTGCATAAGAGATAATCTTGGAAGAAGGAATTAGTCCTTGACATAATCATTTGTTTATATCTATAATAGGGTGTGGCATCACCCTTCTACACACTTCTACTATTTAGAAGCTGTTTAGGGTTCTTTGTTGACAAGACCCCCCCCTGAAGTTAGGATTATTGGTGTATATAAGGGACTTCAAGCCCAGGTATGCCTGATCCTAAGACTTAGATACATGGGACAAAGCTGCTACTGGCTCTCCCTGTGCTCAGCTGATCATGAGGCACCCGGATGGAAGGCAGGTTCTAGCCCTGGCCTGCCATCCCAATAGAGCCTCACAAGAAGCCAGAGGAACCCTCACACCATGAGGGCAGTCATTCTCAACATACAGACTCATCAGTTCCACTCAACATACAGCTCATCAGTTCCACCCAATACAACAACATACAGCTCATCAACAACATACAGTTCATACAACTCATACAACTCATACAACATACAGCTCATACAACAACATACAGCTCATCAGTTCCACCCAAAAGAAAAACCAATTTCTCGCAGTTGAGGTTCATCAGTAAATGCATGAGATGAGAGCCTACTACTAGAGTATACCACCGGCACAGCAGAGCCTGGCAAGCTACCAGTATAGTATTTGATGTGTCAAAAAAAAACTCAGTAACAATTATAGACCTCATTCCCATGACTTGAAGGAATAGTTTGAGGCTCTTCATGTTCCTGGTGTGAGCAGGTACCCTTGGGCTATGCTAACACACAACAGGACATATGGAGATGTTACTGGTACTCACTTGAGCACATCGATAAACAATGAGAAGACAAGTGATACAAGTGATATAAGGGGAGTGACTTGAGGTATACTCTCTCCCCCCTTTTTTTTGGTAGGGCTCTCTCTTAGATGAGATCCCTCCTCTTTGGTGGGACTCCTTTTTGGTAAGACCCTCTTTAGAAGGATTCTCTCTCTCTGGTGGTGTCCTCTTTGGTGGGAGACTTGGGCTCTCATGTATGGTCTAAGTTCTGACCAGATCTAGAGTTCTTTCATTATATTGGATTGCAGTGGTAGAGCTTTTGTACTATTAAAAGCCTTTTTGAACTGCGTGAGTTTTCATTCATTTCCTGGTGGCCTCGGAGGTAGAAGAGAACTTCTGTCCTGATACTGTTGGGGGCGCTAGCGGCTCCCCAACACATTAGGGCAGTGACATTAGTTCCCCTAAGACTTTCAAGCTCCATGCTCCTAAACAATGGATCTCTGTGGTATATTTGGATATCTATAGAAACTGTGCAACAAAGTTAATTCTCCTTAGCATGATAGCATTAGCTTTCTTAGTATTGGCCCATGGGAAATGACCCTATTTGTGAAAAACTGATTGCTGAAAGGGATTCTCATTTACAGACCACTAACAAGATTAAACTGCAAATTTAAAAAGTGCTTAGCCTAGATATTTAAGAAGCACCAACCCTCTTAGTTTATAGCTGCTGTTTCCATATTGGTTGCTAACTGGAACCGTTTCATTCTGTTGCATTGAAATGGATCAGATAAATCACATTAGCTAGGTTTACAGGAACAGGCAATGGCTGGTCTCTCAGAACTGAAAGCAAAATAACCTGCTAAGGTCTGAATTTCTTTCATCATGCACTCCTATCTTCTAATTCAATCCCTATTTTAAGACTGCTGATAACACAGCATGAATGCCCTGAGTCCTTGTGCTCAAACATAATACAAATTTCTACCAATGCTATGGAATTTAAACATATATTGATACAGTCTATTATAAAGAGAGTTTGTAACTAATACAAATTCAGGATCTTCTAATAAAAAATTAAGTCCATAAAATCACATGCTGCACTGCAAAGGAAACTGGGTAGAAATCACACAAGATGTGTTCTGTTCTGTCACTAAATTATCTATCCTGGCAGGCTGGACTGATAAGAGAACTCATTTTACACACACCTCAGGAATGAAACAGGAGATCTCATGATCTCCCAAAATAGAAGGGAAGTTCAAATTACTAAGGGATAAAAGCGCCTGTATATTTTATGATACAACCATTTAAAATTCTTCTTAAATATAGGCAAAGGTCTCTGCTGCAGTCTGGGAGCAGATTCTCTATTAATGTATGCACTGTGTGCACTTTTTTTAGAGTTTGCACACAAATCTGCACTCGTGTCAGGATAGATCACCCCCATACCTAACTGGGAACCGCCCTTCTATGCTTTTAAAATGGGAAACCACTAAGAAAACCCAAATTAGCCTAGTATTATTTTTGTAGCATAGTGTTAGCTATATGGTATTTCAAAGGATTTTAGTGCAGTTAGTAAATTAAATGGTGTTAAGAATCTCCTTTCTCATTTCCATAGGTTGATGTCAAATTTATTAATGAGTGAATGAAAAGCTGAAGCTTTCTTCACATTTAGTCTTTAGAACCAATTACCTAATCAAACCTGAATACAGGAAGGAGAGAGAAATACACATAAAATACAACTAAATAAGAGTACTGGAGTTACAATTTTGACAACAGAAAAGTAAAAATAATCAGAGGGAACAATTTGGGAGAGAGCGTATGTACTATCTGAAGACAAAAGGAAATTAAAATCTATAGAATACAGGCAAAAATATGTTCATGATCAAAGACAAAGTTGTATGAAGGCAAAAGAAGGCAAGACATAAAGGTACCAACAAATGAGGCAAAATATCTATAATGTACAAGGATGGTCAGTGGGTAAAGTGTTCTATTTTTTACTTTACAGTAGCTCTGTGCTCTCTAAAGTTATTTTCAAGGTTTTGACCTTAACCTTTTTCATCAATGAGATAATAGTAACATCTACTTCATAAGCTTGATGTATATAGATATTATGTTGGTTATTGCATTAAATATTATTATAAAATTATAAGCTAATGCTACTAGTGGAAGAAATGTAGTAGGTGAAGCAGTGACAATTGTGGTTGTAAGGTTTAATTGTTACTGTTATTGTTAAATGAGCTAACATGTGTCTTAATTGAATCACAAATTAATTATGCAACACTGTTGTAAAATTAGTGAAATATAAATTATAGTGCAGTGATTCTATAATATCATTAAGACAAAATATAGGAAATAAAACATTTGTCTTTGAATAATTTGCTAAGACTGTCTACTGAACCCAAGTAAAAACAATGGAATGGAAAGGATTGTAGATACAAAAGACCTCACGTTTTAATTTTTTTTTTTGGATGAAGGGCACAGCTAGCTATACCCAGAGCTTATTCTTGACTTTATGTTCAGTAATTACTCCTGGAGGGGCTCAGGTTGGCATATGTGAAGCTAGTGATCAAACCTGGGTAGGCTGCATACAAGGTAAGTGCCCTAACCATATGCTTAAGCAAGGTGAGTTGTTCTTTTCATGGATTCACTCAAGTGATGCGATTAGGACCATTTAATTTTAACCATAACAGTCTTATTTCAGAGGGAAAATATCCATATACTTATCATTAAAGGGCTATAAATATTTTAATTAAATGATGCAGTGTGATGGTAAAGTTTCTTACTATAGTTTGTAAGGATCCCCAAAATTATGCTTTTTAAGAGAAAGAGTATATTATAAACAGAATAAGTAGAAAAGAATGATCATTTTCACATAGCAAATTATACTGAAGCATAGTATTAAAATGAAAGACTCGAGAATTGTGAAAAGTTTGGATGTTGGTTATAATGTTCTATGGATTCAGGAATGGAATAAGAGATTGGGGAAATAGGATGGAACTAAAAAGGAAAACCATGATGGAAAGTCCTGCTTGGGAAGGAAACTTATGCCACAGACAACAGCAAATCAGGAAATAATGCAAGATACTACATAAAGAATGAACTAGGTTTAGTCTGATGTTCTCATGTAATAAATTTAAAGATAACCACTCTACTATACTAATATCTAAACTATTGAACAAGTTCTAAAATTGGAAACTCTTTTTAGATATTTAATGGGAGCTATGGTCATAGGTAAAGGTCATTGCTTGCCTTAAACCTCTGCCCAAGCTTCAGTTGAAATGAAGAAGCTTGAGTTTTTTCAGATGAACGGGAGAGTATAATGGGTTCCACACAACCGACCCTAACACCTTTGGTTCCTTTTTTTAAAGTATTATATCACCATGAGATATACAATTACAAAGCTGTTAATGGTTGGGATTTGGTCATACAGTGTTACAGCATCCATCCTTCCACAAGTGCATTCTTTCCAACACTAGTGTCCCCAGATTCCTTTATATCCCACCCCTGGCCTGACTTTACGTGCCTGGCTAGCTCAGTCAGTAGAGCATGAGACTCTTAATCTCAGGGTCGTGGGTTCATGCCCCATGTTGGATGCCAGATGTCAGGGACCCTGGCCAGCAGCCCCCGGCACAAATGAGGAAGACCTAGAACTTGCCGAACTTCATCCCCCCGGGAAAAAGGAGAGGGATGAACTTGGGAGAAACTCTGTCTTACCTCTGCTGCTGAGAAAGGAAAGACAAAGAATGACACCAAAGCAGCGAGGAGTTCTGGATAGCAGCATTCGATTTACTGGACATAGCCTTTTATATAATATTTGGGTGGAGGGGGTACAAGCACACATCACAGGGCATTTGCAAGCTCCTAGGCCATTGTAACAGATAACAATCTTCACAACAAATGACAATTACAGATTTAGCATTTGCAAGGTAACATTTGCAAGATAGCAATCATTAATTTACATATTCCTGTGGTCAGAGGTCAGAAGCCCAGGCACCTTCTGCCTCACCTTAGCTTGGATAAGCACAGATGTTTTGGGTGTAACCATATGGGCAGGACCCATTTCTGAATCCTGCCCTTAGGGACTTGTGATAGGAAAATGCTGGACCCTAAGGCTAGCAGCTCAGAGCCCAACATTATGGAAGGCAGCCTCTCTCTCTCTCTCTCTCTCTCTCTCTCTCTCAATCTCTCTCTCTTTCTCCCTTCTTTTGTGCATTGTGACTTGCAATACATAAATTTAATTTAGGGTTTATCATGTATATATCATGTATATCACTTTACCTATGTTCAATGCTCAGTTCTCATCTGAGTTACCGGTTTCAATAATTATTGGCATACTGGTTCCTTTCTATATTACCTGACCTCTGTCATCCACAAAATTATGGTAAATTTTAATAATTGACAAGTCCTCTGAGTCCCTATTTTTCCTGACCTTGGATATTAGTTTCATACTTTTTTATATCCCACAAATGAATGCGGTTATTCTATATTTGTTCTTTCTGTCCTTTTCTTTCTGATTTAATTCTAATCAGCATGACACTGTACATGTGCATCCATTTATAGGCAAATTTCATAACTTGGTTTTTCCTCGCAGCTGCATAGTGTTCCACTGTGTAGATGTACCATAGTTTCTTTATACAGTCATCTCTTCTTGAGCACTCAGGTTGTTTCCATATTCTGGCTATTGTGACTAGTGCTGCAATAAACATGGAAGTGAAGATGGTGTTTCTGCTGTGAGTTTCTGTTGTTCCTTAATTCTTAGCACTGCATATGGTCCCCAGTACCACATAACTTTCTCTGAGCCCCACCAGGAGTGATTCTCAACAAGTATAAGGGTAGAAAAACCTAAAGCAAAATTGACAAATATCTGGATGTTCAGTGTAAAATCTGAGAAAGTGTAAAATCTAGTGGAAATTGAAGGGTTCAACTATATTCTCCTAGTTAATAACAGAAATATCTCATGCTTTAAGCTTGAGAGGCAAAAAAAATAACTTTAAGACACAAAATTGCAGAACATTTACTATTTTTCATATCTGTTCTCAAGAGAAATTAGCCAAGCCTGCACTGCATTTTTTAAGAGCCTAACTACCTCTAAAAGGTGGTAGGGATAGTTAGAATCTTTTAAAAAATGGATTTTTTTTTTTCAATTCGGCCCAGGTCCGAATTGAAATCCAGGTCTGAATCCAGAGACTCACGGACATGGGGCAGGCTACCAGCTCTCCCTGTGCCCAGCTGCTTACGAGGCGCCTGGGAGGGATGGCGGGTTCCAGCCCTAGCCCGCAGAGCCTCACAACAAGCCAGACAACTCCCCACTCCATGACGGCTGCCATTTTCCACATCCAGACTTCCCTCTCATCAGAACTCCATCCAGCAGATGAGCCTATCACAGCCCGGCTCACGAGGCCGCAAGTGGTCCCACAGTTCTTCAATAAATGCTGTATTTATAGGTGACTACAAGAGTGTGCCTCCTGCACGGCAAGCCTGGCAAGCTGCAGGGTCGTATTTGATATGCCAAATACCAGTAACAATTATGTTAGATCATTCCCATGACCTAATATAAGGGTTGGAGGCTCTTTATGTTCCTGGAGTGAGCAGATGCCTTTTGGCTCAACTAGCATGGCAAATGGATGATGAACAGGAAGATAGTGATAGTGATAGTGAACTACCTCTAGTCTAGCACACTAAAAATTCTATTCCACTTCCAGTGGTAGAGCTAGCATAAAGCAAAACATGAGATGTTAATATGAACATTATACAATATAGGCACAAGCTTACTAAAAGACTGACTTTAGTTATAGACTATGGAATACTACATTCCCTGGACACCCCACCATCATATACTACAGGCTCATTTATAGCAAGTTTTAAATATAATACATAGAAATTGAAATTAAAAATTGAAACTAAAATGCATTTAATAAGCTTATTCTAATTTTTACTCTGATTTAGAAGTAATCAAGTAGAAGGATTCAGAGTTCTAAGAGAACACAGGAGGTGCGAAAGGAACTACCTCGGGCCACAATGTCTTATTTTTTTCTGTTCCGAGCACAAGGGAACAGATACACAGATACATCCTGCAGAGCAGAAACCAGCTTTCCCCCTTTGAACCCCCTGCATTCCATGGACCACGAGAGCAACTTCCGACCTGAGTCCACCATCCTGATGGAGCCTCGGGAGGAGCCCAGAGAAACCCCCCACACCTTGCTGGCAGCGATGTTCACAATCCACACTTCACAGCTAGTAAGATCTCCCCCAGGAGATTAATCCAATCTCCAGCCCGCAGATTAATCCAGTCTCTAGCCCAGCTTGTCAGAAACCAACCTACAAGGACCCACCCTGCAGAGACCCCCCCCTTCAGAGGAGAGTATTTCAAGCCCAGGAATGCTTGAGCCTAAGACACAGATACACCCAGCAGAGCAGAAACCAGCTTTCCCGTTGTGTGCGGCAGCTGTGCCACCACGAGATTTACCTCCAAATTACCATAAATATTCTACCCACCCTCTGAGAGAGCCCCCACAAAGTAATGAGAATATAGTGCCCACATGGCAGAGCCTGGCAAGCTGTCTGATGCATGTTTGACATGCCAAATCCAGTAAACAGAAATGTTTATTTTCCTGACCCCGAAAGAGCCCTTAAAATGGTAGCAGTAAGAAAGGCAAAAAAAGCAGTGCCTGATAAAATTTCACGGCCATCCTAGGCTGTCAAAACGAAGGACTAAAATGACTGTCTGTACTTTCAATGCGTACGCGCTGGCATCGGAAGCATATATTGAGGATCTGATGGTGCAAGCGCAAAAGATAAAGTACGACATGATTGGTCTGACTGAGACGAGGAGGCGTCAGTCGCATCATGCTGTATTTGACACCGGAGAAGAACTGTTCCTTGGAACATGCGAGGAAAGAGGCGCGTCAGTGGTGTTGGTGTCCTTGTCAACACGAACATGGCCATCAACATTGATTCATTTGAATGCCTAACAAACCAAATAGGACAATTACACTTGAAGAGATGTGGCCCACTGCCAGCAATTTCTATCTTCATTGTCTACTCACCAACATCCACATACAAGGATGATAAAACTGAGAAATTCTACATGGAACTGGAGGAGTTCTATAAAAAAAAGATCACACCTTCTACAAGATCATAGTCGGTTATTTTAATACCAATATAGGATCGAGAAGATTGGCTGAAGAACTCCACATTGGGACCCATGGCCTAGAATGGAACAAACAGGGTGAGAGACTATCTGAGTTCATCATGTCCACCAACACCATTCATGGGAACTCACAGTTCCAGAAGGCTGAAGCGAAACGTTGGACATGGGAATATCCTGGCGGACTGTTTCACAATGAAATTGACCACATCATCTTCAATCGATGGTTTTTCTGACAGATGTTGCTGTCGTCCCCAAATTCCAAACAGGATCGGACCACCATCTCCTTCATGCAAAATTCTACTTCCCCGCGGGAGGGAGAAAAGGCTGCAAAGTTTTTTTTTTTTTTAAGTATTTTATTATACCACTGTGAGATATACAAATAAAAAGATATACAATTAAAAAAGTTCATGTTTGGGTTTTTGGTCATACAGTGTTCCAGCACCCGTCCCTCCACCAATGCCCATCTCCCACCACCAACATCCCCGGTTCCCTCCCCCTTCCCCAGCCCACCTCCATGGCAGGTTCTTTATTTTTTTTCCCTTTCTCTCTCTTTCTCTTTTAAAGGCTGCAAAGTTTAAGAAGAGAACTCCAAGAATGACCACCAACTGGGAACTCTTTGGCACCATTGCGGCAACATGGGAAGATACCATCATTGGCGACATCGATGAAGAATACAACCGACTGGTTCAGCACCTCCATGATTGTGCGAAGAATGCCGAGAGAGAGAAAGACACAAAAGGACGCTTTGTCTTCAGAAATTCTTGAGCTCATTTGCCAACGTGGCAAGGCGCGAGCCTCAGGAGACCAAATGCTAATGTCCAAGCCTGCTAAACGGTGCAGAGAAGCTATAAAAGAAGACCTCAAAGACAGAAGGTCAGAAATACTGGAAGATGCAGCAGAAGCCTGGAAAAGCATTTGCACCGCCCGCCTGTCCTTCGCCAACTATAAGACCAAGATGACTGCCCTCCGACACCCTGATGGATCTATCACATCTTCCAGAAAGGCAATGGAGAAGATTATCCAGGACTTCTACTCAAATCTCTTTGATAGCCACATCCACCTGCCCACATACCAAATTCCACAGGATGCATATGCCATTCCCAACTTTCTCCCTTCTGAAATCCGACATGCCATCTCGTCGGTAAAGAAGGGAACAGCACCAGGCCCAGACAAAGTCAGACCCAAACACCTGAAGAATTTGCTATCAGTACTCATCTATACACTGGCTCGGCTCTTCACACGCTACCTGTCCGAATGCAAGGTACTCTCCCAATGGAAAACCAGCAGGACAGTTTTCCTGTTCAAGAAGGGAGACATTCAGGACATCGGCAACTATCGCCCCATCTGCCTGTTGTCCGTCATCTACAAGCTGTTTACAGGAGTCATCCTGAACAGGATTAGCAGAACACTAGATGAAGGACAACCATTTGAGCAAGCAGGCTTCCGGAAAGGATTCAGCACAATCGACCATATCCACACAGTAACCAAGCTCATCGAGGTTTGTAGGGAGTACAAGATGCTGCTCTGTCTAACGTTCATTGATTTTCAGAAAGCCTTTGATTCGGTGGACACTGAAGCGGTCATCGAAGCCCTAGCCAAACAGGGTGTTCAAACCCAATATATCAACATCCTTTGTGAGCTGTATTATGGATTCACCACCATTCTACAAAGAAGTGATCATCAATGTCAAAAAGGGGTTCTACAGGGTGATACCATTTCACCAAAACTCTTTAGCGCCACCCTCGAGAACATCATGCGACAATTAGAATGGGAAAGAATGGGAGTGAAGATAGATGGTAGGTAACTACACCACCTCTGCTTCACTGATGACATCGTTCTAATAACACCAAACATTAGCCAAGCAGCACAAATGCTGGCTGACTTTGACCGAGAATGTGGAAAGATAGGTCTACAGCTGAATCTAAAGAAAACCATGTTTATGAAAAATGAACTAGTTCCAGAGGCCCCATTCACTCTGAATGGAACAAAAGGTCTCTGATCGCAGCAGTTATGTGTTCCTAGGTCGAGAAATCAACATGATGAATGACCTAAAACCTGAGCTGCGGAGGAGGAAGAGAGCGGCATGGAATGCCTTCAAAGGCATCGAAGAAATAGCTAAAAGGACAAAGAAACTCCGGCTCCGGGCACATCTTTTTTGACTCCACCATTCTCCCTGCATTAACATATGCCTCAGAGACCTGGGCCCCTACGAAAGCAGGATGAGAATGCTATTCGGGTCTCCCAGAGAGGAATCGAAAGAGCTATGCTTGGAATATCATGGCTCACTCATTAAGAGAAGGAATCCGGAGTTCTGACCTCCATCGCTATTCCAGAATCAGGGATGCTGTCTCGTTTGCCAAGGCAATGAAAATCGGATGGGCTGGACATGTAATGCAATTTGGAGACAACCGCTGGACTAGAGCCATTACCGACTGGATCCCACGGGATGTCAAAAGATCACGTGGCCGCCCACCTACAAGATGGTCAGACTTCCTTGTCAAGACCCGGAAGGAACGGTTTGAGGCTCTTCATATTCCTGAATCAACCAGATGCCATTGGGCTACATTGGCACTTGATAGGTTCCAATGGAAATGTTACTGGCGCCCGCTCAAGCAAATCGATGAATATTGGGATTCAATTGATCAAGTGATCAAGCTTACTATATTATTAATGTCTGAGTAAAGAACCTCTGAACTTGAGACTACCAACAAAAAATTTCTAAAAGTGAGAATCAATAAGAAAAATGAAAAAGAGAATAGCTAAGGATGTGGGGCAACTACAGAACTAACATAAACATAAAGAGATTACCAGGAGAGAAAGGAATAGACATTTGAGAAATAGTACATGACTGGGAATATCTACTAAATTGATTTTAGATTCAGAGACTTAGTCTCAGAAACATTAGAAAACACCAAATAGATCGAGTCCCTCAACCCCCATCCTTCAACTACACCTCAAGGTATCTTTTTCACACTATGAAGTTTATGGTACATTTACCAGGATTGACCTCATTTGTAGTATAAACCACCTCGTTTTTAAATAAATAGAATAGTTGTAATAATTTCTTTCAAGTCAGGGTAGATTTAAACTAGAAATTAAGAAATAATAGGGATAAAATGTGGAAAACCCCAAATACTGTTGGATTAAATAAGATCCCTTTTGAACAGTGTACTAATAATTGTTGGAAATGATAATACCATCCTAGAACTGAACATTGAATGTAGGCAAAGGGATATTCATGATAACCTCTAAATGTTTGTATTGTAAGACACAATGTATAAGAGAAGGAAGAGAGAGAGAGAAATAGATAGATAGATAGATAGATAGAGAGAGAGAGAGAGAGAGAGAGAGAGAGAGAGAGAGAGAGAGAGAGAGAGAAGAGGCTAAGTGTTTGCCATAGAAGCAGGCTAGGCTGGGGGAGTGGAGAGGGAATCGGGGACATTGGTGGTGGAAATGGGCACTGGTTGAGGGTTTTGTGCTGGAACCCTGTATGACTGAAACCCAAACATGAACATCTTTGTAATTGTATATCTCACGGTGGTATGCATAATAATAACATATTTAAAATTAATCATCTATGGCGTCACTTTGAGAAACTATAGAAATATTACATTAATCCAAAGTTAGCAGAAAAATATTATAGAAAAAAAGCAGAAAATAAAAAATTAAATAACATACATTCAAAAAAAAAAAAAATAGGAAAAGGACCCTGAGAATCAGTACTGAAGGAAAAGTTCTACATTAGAACACTACAATTGCTTGATTTTTAATATTTAATATAAAGATTTAGTAAAAAAGCATAATTCTATTCTTGGTAAAAGAATATGCAAACAGAAAGAAACAATAAAATCCCCCAAAATAGAATAGTCAATTTATTGACTAGTGGCCATGCGGTTCATCAATAAATGCTTTATTTAGAGGTGACTACAACAGTATGCCACCCGCACGGCAAGCCTGGCAAGCTGCTGTGTAGTATTTGATATGCCTAATACCAGTAACATTTATATCAGGTCATTCCCATGACCTAATATAATGGTTTGAGGCTCTTTATGTTCCTGGAGCAAGCGGATGCCTTTGGATTCTACTAGCATGAGACAGGACATATGGAGATATTACTGGTGCCCGCTCTAGCAAATAGATGATTAATGGGAAGATAGTGATAGTCAATTTATCTTTTTCAAATGAGAAATAGAATGGAGAAAAAGTCTTTTTGAACAGAGTGTTTGAATAACTGGACGTCTACACTCTATAAATAAATAACTGTAGACACTCTCCTTATAACTTTCATAGAAATTAACACTAAATTGATCATAGACCAAAAAGTAAATGCAACTTCATAAAGCAAATACAAATATCGTAGGGAAAATAGAGAGGATCTTAGGAAAAGCAATGATTTTTGGATAAAACACCAAAAGTGGGCCAGACAGATAACTCAAGAAGCTGAACTCATACTTTATATGAAGCCCACCTGGTTCAGTCCATCCCAGTCACCAAGTCATCTTGAATAAGTGCGGAGGAGGACACATTTAGTAGTAACCCAAAAACAATGCTGGGTGTGGCCCCAGTACAAAAAGGTAAACAAACAATAACAAAAAACACCAAAAGTCTGGTTCATGAAAGAAAGTATTGATAAGTGGAAAAAACATTAAAGCAATTAATTCTGATCAGTAAAATACACTGTTCAAATTAGATAATAAATAAAAGTCTGGAAGAAAACATTTGCAAAAAATTACAGTATAATAAACCAAAATATATGAAAACTCAAAAAATAATATCTAAGATATTAGCCCAGTTAAAAAAATGTGAAAAATATATTAACAGGAACTAAACAAAATAAAAAAAAATATTGAAAATAAGCAGATAGAGAACTATCCCACATCATTTGGCATTAGAAAAATTCAGAAGAAAACAATGAGATATTAATGAACACCTATTACAATAGCCAAGATATGAAACATTGATATTAAATGTTGACATAAAAACAGAACAAGAGAAACTCTCACCCACTTTTCCTGAGAATGCAAAACAGTACAGTTACACCAGAATAAAGTTCAAATGATTTTTTAGCAAATAAATTGCACTCATATCATATATTCTAACATTCTCACACCTTTGTATTTATTTAACTGACTTGAAAATTTAGGTTGATGAAAAAACCCTACATATTGATGTTTATAGAGACTTTGTTATCAGCAAACAAGCCATCAGCAGTTTCAAGAATGACTTTCAATAAGTAAATGGGTGGGGAATGAGAACAGTTTTTGTTCTACTTTGTATTTTTTTAATAAAACCTGGGATAACAGTTCTTCCCTTCCTACAGATGTACACTGCCTAGAAACAAATATATGACAGATTCCTTGTCTTGCAGGCTGAATGTCTAAGGAGAGCCTTCTCATCAACTAATGGCTCATCCTGAAAAAAAAAATAGTTCTGCCTGTGCCCCAGATACCTCTGACAAGGTCCACTAGGAGAATAATGAGTCCAATAATTAGTCCAACAATCTCTCTAAGCAAGCTTGATACCAAATTCGAAGCAAATGGATACACATTTGAGTATGCTTTTATAAAGAAAAAAAGGAGAGGTCTCTGAGTCACAAGTAAGACTATTGCGGGCATTGATATATAAACTGGACAAATTGCTGACATCTCCAAGCACCCCCTGTACCACCTGGAAAATAGAAAGCAGATAAGATGTGAGATCTACATGGGAAGTCTTGCTAGTGTATAAGCAATAATGAATATAGCACCATGTGTAAGAATAGTTACGTATTACGATCAAACGTCATAATAACGCAGGCATAGAAGAGTTATGCATCACTGTCATAAAACCAGTGCATACATCGGTCACAAAATAAGAATAACAATGATGATAATAGAAAATGCAGCATATGAAAGCCACTGTTACTATTCTAGACTCAAAATTCTCCCTCTGTCTATTTCCAGTCACCTTCTCATTAACACTTTTTTTTTAATTAAGTTGAAAGTTTAAGATATTTTTCTCTGACTCGATGCATTAAAGCCCTCTCTACTCAGGCAATGAAGGACTACTTAACAATATGTTGCATTGTTAATTTTCATATAACAATAATGTAGAAGGACAAACAGCCCTTCATTAAGTTAGTAATGAGATACATGGGAGTTGTTTCGATCCTGTTTCAGGTTTGAGAATATATTCCTTCCCCTCTTGAGTGTACGCTAGGCAAAAAAAGGCAGGGAGGGATGGGTGTAATATACTGGACTTCTGCTTTCACATAAAAGCAGATCAATCCCCAAACACTGGTGCTGAGTATGAATTATGAACAACTAAAGAAAGTCATAAACAGTAATGCTAGATGCCTGTGGGACCCTAATGGAATGAAGACCACTCTTACTATTTTCATTGATCAAATGCACTACAGATTGTGCCTAGTGTTCCCATGACTGCCTTTGTATAAGCTAAGAAAAAATTTGTTGTTGTTGTTGTTTTTTTTTTAGGTCTTGCAAAGCACTGACCTATCTCCAAATTCTGGTCTCCTCAAGCATTCATTTCTGGCTTCTTGCTGCTCCTGAGTGAGAAATTTTCAGGGAATCAGGGATAGATTTCTGAGGATTTACTCTGAGATGACAGACATAGTAAGTCTGCATTTCCTGACGAATAATCCACAAGAGATACATATAACTCAAAATTTAATACCTAAACATTGTGTTGGAAGTTTTAAAAAAATTGAAAAGCTCTTTGAAAAAAATCTAGTTGATATGTCTCAATAGTAAATCAAATCCAGTATTTTGTACTATTCAAACCTTCTAGTAACTATGGATGGAAACACAAAAGATGCTTAAACTAGTCAATATTTGTTTATGAGACAAAGAATAATTTGATTCCTATATTTGTTCATATGCTCATAATAGCTTTGATATGTATTTTAGTTGTAAACATTATTTAGCAAGAGTTTATCACAAAGGTAAATGTTTGCTATCCACGTTTGCAATGTATTTGCTTTAATACCACCTTCTAACTTAATACTTAGTGAATAAGCTGCCTTCATTGAAGGGGACATAGATGGGTATTTCATAGAGCGTTAGGTTATGGGAAATAAATGCTAGACAGATAAGCATTACTCATTCATAACCATGCCCTTTCCATTATTAGTGCTGCCCTCTGATATGTCATGACTCTTTCTCTGGAACTCAGCTTCCTCTAGTGTAGGATCACAAATGTCTCTGTCACATGAACATGTGCTAAGTGGCTCCCTTAGCAGGAAACACTATGTTCCCCCCAAGGCATCAACAGCACAAAGTGACCGTCTGTGTCCTGAGGATATCAAGTGCAAAGGCATCTCTCCTCCCAGAATTTGTGGCCATGTAGGTATCACAGGTTCAGTGGTGTGACAGTTAGCCTAGAGGTATGCCCTTGAGATGGGCAGGCCCTATAATTAGCTCTCTGAGCCTTCCTGTCTCATCTGCCTGGTGGAGATAAGAAGGCCTCCCAGAGGTGCACATTGTGTGCAAAAAGAAAGATAATGTGTGCACATCCAGGGCATAAGAGCTGACCCCTAACATAAGCTCAGAGAATAAAAAAATCTTTCTATTCAAGGTCCTAGGGAATAAGGAGCAAGAAAATATAACAATAAAGGGGGGAGAAAAGGAAAGATGGATTGCCATTCTTTAAATAAAATCAGGGAGCGAGGTGTGAGAAAAAATAGAGAAATGCAGAGCATATGAGAAAGAGGAATAGCTACAGGCACTTGGAATAGTGCAGTAAGATTCTCATAAGTAAAAGCTTCTTTTAAAATATTGGAGTTCCTCCATATGGGAAGCTTGGGGAGAGGAGAGAAAAAAAATTAAATTAAAACATTTGAAAGTATATTATAGTTTTATCTCTTTGGCTCTGCGATTTCAGAAATAATCTAATCCTATGGGAAACATGCTGCCAGAAGATTTTGTATAGTGGCGCCCCTGACAGAATGGGACGGAATGATGTCAAAAAAGCTTATATAACAGTTTTGTTTTATTCATTTACATAAATCACATTTACCGTAGGTGTTTTATTCAAAATAAAATTTGGGAAAAATAAATTGAACAGATGAACCTAGGCAAACCTGGTGATTTTTTCATGAGTAGTGTTTGATGATAAAGGCATAAAAGCATAATGTGGTATCATTTCACCAAGGCACAATATGGATCATCCATATGGAGCAGAAGTTGATAATACTGCAAAGAAGCAAAAAATAAACAGAACAGATGTACTTGTAAAATCAAGTCTGCCCCCACCCCAGAGTACCTGCCTTGCACTGGAGAAGTTTCTACTGAAACTCCAAACTGGCTTCGAGTCTGATTCCTCTTGGGACTCTAGAGAGGACAAAGATAAAAATCTTAGGGGACCAAAGGGAGAAAGTTGCTTAAAGTTGCCTATAGAGGCTGGACTAGAACATTCTGATTACAACAGAGCTAATGTCCAGAAAATACCTCAGCCACAGGGTAAGACAGTCTGAGTTCTATTCCATTATATAGTAAGTCCTTGCAAAGCAGTGTTGCCTACTTCTCAAAAGTAATGTGAGTTATAGCTGAGACAATACAAGCAGGAATAAAAGCATCAAAGATTCAAGTACCAGAGAGGCAGTGTGTAAAGTGGATTTGTTAAGAACTTAGCTCAAAAGACAAAGAACATGTGATGGACAGCAACCTCTTTTGTACAAGGGGGGGAGGGTATGATTGGGATGAGAGACTTAGCCTTTGATACAGATTTCATTATCGAAGCATCACTTGCCTTAGTGCATGTCAGCTTCAGATGGCTTTACTACTGATATTAATTGCCTGCACATAAAGTCTTCTCATTTACAAGACAGTTTCTCACAGAGCTTTTCTTCTTATCTATACAAACCCCATAATGTTTGCAAGAAAGAGGATAATCTTCCTTGCAATTGACAAGAGTCAGCTGTACCTCAGACAGGGCTCCTGGGCGAGCCCAGATTATCACCTTGTGATATTGTTATCATTTTTGTAAATGTTTTTATTGACAGAAGATATTTTATAATTTATCATCTATTAGGTCTATATGTGAGCCCAGACTGTTGAGAATGCAATCTACATCTCAGATTTATTGTTCAGTCAAGATATGTGAGATGATATTTGTGCTGTGACTAAATAATTTTTGCAAACTCTGAAGTGTCTATATGCATCTACTTTTATCTTTTCATCACTCCCCCAATAGGGTATCAGACATAATCTGTAGGAAGACCCATTCCGTTAGCGTATTGCTTGATGGTATGTTTTTACAAATCAAAGTTTTTTGACTAACCACTATCTAGCAGGTCTACCAGCACCATTTTGCTGACAATTTAGATTAGGGTTAGTATGTTTTAATAATACATTTAAGTTAAATTATGTACTTTATTATACTTATTGTCACTGTACACTTAATAGACTACAATATAATATGGACATAAATTCTTCCTTGGGAAGTCTCCCAAGCAAAGTTCAGGGGGCTTGGAGACCACTCCTAGTGATACTCATCTGTTGTATCTCTGTGGACTGGATGGTTTTCTGCTCAGATTCAGAGGTGTTGTGGGCACCACAACCACACCCAGTGGTACTCAGCTAGTCATATGGTACAGGAGAATCAAACTGAGTGCCTTATTGCATTTCTATATGTACTGAGAAATGAAAAAAAAAACCCATGGGACTCTAGCAACATTTGCTTTATTATCACGGTCTGAACTGAAACCAAATCTCAGATTTTATTGCAGTGAGAAAAGGCAGAAATCCTCTCCTTCCTGTCTTGCTTTCAGAGGCATCACCTTTTACTCTCTACTGTCTATGAAGCCCTCCTGCGAACTCTGTATTGTCTTTCCTGCTGATCTTTAAAAAGAGTGCCCTGTGCTATTTAATTTTAAATGTCCAGAATATGCTCAACTTACCTGAATGCTTCAAAGTCCCTAGGCATATTGCACAAAAGGTGTTTTAAAATTGTTTTCCGTGGAGCATCCATGGCTGCATATTGCAGAGAGAACTAGGCAGATGTGCTTTTAACAGCCCAGGACACAAATACACGATTCCGAGGGCCACGGGAAAATGAAAAGCAGAAGGGAAATTCTCTTCTTTGCCATAGTAAATGTGGTCACATGGTCAACAGCTGGAATGCACCATGGATGGCCCCTGATATAATCAAGTAGCCACCCATCTGCTTGGTTCCCAAAGCAGCAAGGAAAAAATAGCGTCCCACGTCCCACGCACTCCAGCTGTCCTAGGCATCCAGTGCTCGGTGATTTTTTTTTCTAAAAATAAAACGAAATAAAATCATCACTTTTCCAATCAAGAGAGCCCTTGTTTAAGGAACAATTATACAAGACAGGAATTTGCGACCGAAGCTACCTGTGGATTGATTGAAGCAAGAGCAAGTCATCTTCTTTTTTGTTGTTGTTTGTTTTTGAACAGGGCAAGTAAAAAAAAGGAGCTAAAAAGAGCCAGACAGCATTGGAATTCCCTTTTTCAAGGGCATATCTGGAGAAAGTGATTTGATACCTGAGTCCCAATGAGTTGATCTGCATGAGAACTGAGTACTGTTGGTCCCAGGAACTAGGACATCTTGGGTCACGTTTTAGACTTCATTTGTTTCTAATCAAATCCTGAAAGCATCTCTCTGTAGAATGTGGACATATGTCAATATTCAAGAATAGAACTGGCAGATATTTGCAGACATGCAGCTTTGGGGTATGCCAGCATTATCTTCAGTCAAATTCTCTTTTAGAGGAAACACAAATCAAGCAAACATTCCCTGTGGAATTCAAGTTTCAGAGCAAAAATTCAAATTGAGTCTGCCATTAAAAGAGAAGCGGGACTCTAATCCCTTATTTGGCTCAAAGAGCCTTCCCTGAGCACCTCTTCCCTGCCTCCCTTCTTGGGCCCTCGTGACTGTCCTGACATGACCTGCTGTGTAGAGACACCGCTATTGTGAGCAGCTTTCTGATGAGATCGAGGAGACACTTCACTGATACTCAACCCCTGTTCTTTTATCCTTCTTTTGCTTTGGTAGCACTTGACACATATTCTCTTCTGGAAACTGTTAGATTGAAGGACAATTATGTGAAAAACATTTCTAATCTTCCTTTATAGCATCTATGATTATTTATGCAAGAAGCATGTATGAAGGATTTATCACTTATTAATTGCTAACCTATGAAGTCACTCTTCATAGTGTCTTGCATGAATTGCCATTGTCCTCACTGACCTGTGATTTGGTAGTGGATGATAAAGCCATTGCATAGATGTGGAAACTGAGGTACTCAACATGAAGCACTTCACCTTGAGTCACTCCAGGTAGGGAGGGAACAAGCTCTGAAATGCAGACAGTTGACCTCTAGAGCTCTTACTCTCTACAACTCTCAACACACATCCTGAGGCAATTGGATTATATGCACCAATAATTTGTCCATTTTATATCCTCCCCTAACCCTAGCATTCTTGCTGATAGTACAGATATTTTAAAGATATTATGTGTAGCTTCTTGATGACATAGATAGATTTCTTAGTATGATTAGGAAACTGATTCCAGGACCCTCTGAGATACTAAATCCCCTGAGTGCCCAAGTCCCTTATTTAAAAAAGACATTGTATTTGATTAACCTGTGCATATTCTCCCCATATAATTAAATAATATGCATAAAGCTAATAAAATTTAATACAGTATAAGAGGCGCCCGGGAGGGAAGGTGGGTTCCAGCCCTGGCCCACCACCCCAGCAGAGCCTCGCAACAAGCCAGATGACCCCCACTCCATGAGGGCCTCCATTCTCCCACATCGGACTTCTCTCTCCTCAGACCTCCCACCCAGCAGACCAGCCTATCAGCACCCGGCTCATCGAGTTCCACCCTGCAGCAGTCTTTCTTAAATCCGGCTCCAGGTATGCTGGTCCAGAGACTCGCAGACATGGGGCAGAGCTGCTACTGGCTCTCCCTGTGACCAGCTGCTCACGAGGCGCCAGGGGAGGGATGGTGGGTTCCAGCCCTGGCCCACCACCCCAGCAGAGCTGTCGCAAGCCAGGCGACCCCCCCACTCCATGAGGGCCTCCATTTTCCACATCCGGACTTCTCTCTCGGGTCAGACCTCCACCCAGCAGACCAGCCTATCAGCGCCAGGGTCGCGCGGCCGCTAATGGCCACGCAGTTCATCAATAAATGCTGGACTTAGAGATGCCTACAAGAGTATGCTACCTGCACAGCAGAGCCTGGCAATCTACCTGTGTTGTATTTGATATATATGCCAAATACCAATAACAATTATAGACCTCATTCCGGAATGGATTGAGGCTCTTTATGTTCCTGGAGCAAGCAGATGCCTTAGGCTCTACTAGCATGAGACAGGACATATGGAGATGTTACTGGGGCCCGCTCGAGCAAATCGATGATGACCGGGAAGACAGTGACAGTGACAGTGACAGTATAAGTTATTAAAATAGTTGTTGTCAGGGAATGCCGCTGGGGTCCCCGACAGTGTCAGGACAGAAGTTCTCTTCTACCTCAGAGGATGCCGGGAGAATAGATGAAAACTCACGAGTCCGGTGCAGTTCCAAAAATGGCTTTTAATAGTACAAAAGCTCTTCCACAGCACTCCCATATAATGAACAAACTTTAGCTCTGTTCTGAACTTAGGCCATACAAAAGAGCCTAAGTTTTCCACCAAAAGAGAGAGGATCTCACCCGAGCTGAGTCCTACCTGGAAGAAGGATCAAAAGGCGAAAGAGCAAAAAGCCAAAAGTCAAAAGCAAAAGAAGGCAGAGGAGCCAAAAGCCACAGGAGCCAAAAGCTGAAAGCTCAAAGGCCCAAAAGGTGAAGGGGCCTCAAGTCAGCCCCTTGTATACACCAAAGTAATCTGACCAGGAGGGTCATGTCAACAAAGAACTCTAAACAGAGTGCAGTGCCACACCCTATTGCAGGTATAAACAAAGGTTATGCCAAGGACTAATCCTGAGATTATCTTTTATGTAAAACACTGGAGAGAGAGAGGGCTGTTATAAAGTAATGCATCTTAATTTCATGAGCTTCATGTAATCTAGATGGTACCCACAAGGTCCTTATTATTATCTGCACCAGGGTGATTCTGAGTATCTTGTTCTCGTGTACTGAAAGGGTCACATTCGCCTGCTTAGAGCAAACTAGTATGATCCTTCCTATAGTCTTCCTATAGTCTCAACGTAGCCAGGGTGGTAGTCTCCTGGTAAATTCTAACTGTCCCACGCTGGGTGCAGTGGGTATAAAGGAGCTGTGCCCAATCTAGAAAACATAGAAGTCTTAGTAGATGTATAAGTCAGAAGTTATTCAATCAAGGTGACTTCTGTAACTGCCATACCCTCTAGCAGTGTTTATATAGAAGAGAGGTCTCATTAGAATGAACCTTGGCTTAAATAGATTAAGCTGGGAGTGGGCAAGACAACAAAACTCCCAGAATAGCTAAACCTGTCCTCCAACAAGTTGTTATTCTGCATTAATTAGGTCTGCACAATTCAGTTTTGACTTATCTCTCATAGTCTTAACTACAAAGTACAGACTTGATCCATTGCTGATTGGGTCTTTAGATGAATGTGAAACTAATGGAGAGGGAGTGTTGAGTGTACCTGCATTCATTTGCAGAGAATCTCACTATGAAACTATGAAAACAATACCTGAATAGGCATTTTGTTCTAGGCCATAATTTATTTAAAAATGGCACAATAAACCTGGAAGACATTATTAAACTCACTTTAAACTAAGTTAATGAGATAGATTTATAATACAATCTGATCACTGTATCACTGTCTTCCTGTTCATCATCGATTTGCTCGAGCGGGCACCAGTAACTTCTCCATATGACCTGTCCCATGCAAGTAGAGCCCAAGGGCACCTGCTTGCTCCAGGAACATAAAGAGTTTCAAACCATTCCATCAGGTCATGGGAATGAGGTCCATAACAGTTACTGGTATTTGGCATATCAAATACGACACGGGTAGCTTGCCAGGCTCTGCCGTGTGGGTAGCATACTCTTGTAATCATCTAAAAATCCAGCATTTATTGATGAACCACACTGCCATTGTGCAAGTTGGGCTGTGATAGGCTGGTCTGCTGGGTGGGGTTCTGATGAGGGGGAAGTCCAGATGTGGAAAATGGAGGCCTTCATGGAGTGGGAGGTTGTCTGGCTTGTTGTGAGGCTCTGCTGGGGTGGCGAGCCAGGGCTAGAGCCCACCATCCCTCCTGGGTGCCTCATGAGCAGCTGGGCACAGGGAGAGCCAGTAGCAGCTCTGCCCCTTGTCTCTGAGTCTCTGGATCAGCATACCTGAGCCAGATTTAAAAAAGACTGCAGCAGAGTGGATCTCGATGAGCAGGGCTGTGACAGGCTGGTCTGCTGGGTGGAGTTCTGACAATGTGATATACAATCTGATAACTGAATGAATGCACAAAACATTTCACATGTTATCATTGTATATAATATATCATTCTATATATCCTGGCCCAACAGAAAAAGCCACAATATTTAACTTACTACTGCTACTTACTGAAGTTATAAATAGTTCAAGAATCTCCATAAAGAAAGCTCCTAAGTGTAGAAAATTCAGAAAATGAACTGGAAAGAAACCATAATATAAAGGTGGTTGAGTTAGTGTTACTGTGGCTCCTGGTTCCATCACCTAATTACAAAGGGTTTTTAAAACAGTTGTTTTATATAGTTTCAATACTTGGTGAAGTCTTGCAAGTTTGGTTTTCTGAAATAGCTGGGCTGATAGAAAATGATCAGTAATGGTAATAATTATTGTCATTAATATTTGAATTCACTGTATCACTGTATCACTGTCTTCCCGTTCATCATCAATTTGCTAGAGCAGGCACCAGTAACATCTCCATATGTCTTGTCTCATGCAAGTAGAGCCCAAGGACATCTGCTTGCTCCTGGAACATAAAGAGCCTCAAATCATTCCTCAGGTCATGGATATGAGGTCTATAATATTTGAATTACCTTCAGTATATCCCTTCATGGGCATTTGAACTGGGGTCTCCAGAGAAGGTTGTTGTGAGCAGATGTCACCTGACAGGTAAGTGAATCACAGATAATTCCCTCAATTGGGTTCCAAGTGCCCTACACCAGTGTTTCCCAAAGTGGATGATACCACCTAATGGAGGCACTGGAGCATCTGGTGTAATGCATGTGTGTCTGAGAGCGGGAATGTGGGGTGGGCCAGTGGTGGTGGTGGTGAGGAGCAACTTTCTATTCACTTTAAAGGGTGTCCTAAGAGATGGTGACTGATTTACTTTCTGAGAAGTTTCAGTAGTACGTCTATAAGGTTCTAGGCTCACACGTTATAGTTTAGTTATAATGTTGATTTAGATCCAGATTTTCCATTTCCCTAAGCTAGGTGCATGGTAGAGGTTATACAGGAAAAAAAGAGGAAAAATGTTTTAAAATTCTGGGCTTGAGAAAGAAAGGTCAAACAAGTGATGGTGGTGAAATAGAGACTACCCAGGGTTCCTGTTTGAGATGGATGTATTCATGCAGAAATCAAGCATTATCATAGCAGAGGGACGCTTGTCCAGTCTTTTGGTCTATAACAGCCCCAGAGCAGCAAGGAAAAGAACTGGGCATAGCAGCCTAAACATCAAATGGGGTTAAAGGCTTGAGGGGGCTGGGTTCTGGAGGGGAGGGTTAGGAGGGTGGGGCAACTTATCTTGCTTATTTCTCTGCCCATTTTCCTCTCAATTTCTCTTCCCTTTCTCCCAAAGCTCTCACATTTTACCTCCAATCTGTTTTCCTTCCTCTCTGTCTCCTTCTTCCTGTTTTATGCTCCCAAATTATTTTCCTACTCCAAACCATGTTCCAACTCTCCCACCCTTGTGGCCAGTCTTCTTCTGTCTGAAACAAAGTCCCAGTCATGGACGTAGTGGGAAGGATTACTTCAGAAACTCCTTCTCAGTCAAAGACTCTATGACATTTTCAGATCCAATATTTTGTCACTCTATGATTTTATTTTTCCTTTGCAATATTTTTAACAAACATCCAATTCTAAAATTACTCAAATTTCAATTATCATGAGACATGAGACGGCTGAATAAAATAATCTAGCATGGCCATTAAAAATAAGTTTCTTTAAAAATGTTTAAGAATAAATGAATATTTTACAGAATCATGTTAGGACAAATTTTATTTCTTCTTTTGCTTATTAATACGGAAGAGGGGGTGTGCCGTGTCATTTCCAAGTTTGCAGACAATGCTAAAAATGCTATTGAACAGAAAGACGTCAAGCTGACAAGGATAGGAGGCAGCAAAAAGATTCCTCAAGGCTGGCTGGGTGGGTGGAAGTGGCAGATGAGTCTCAGTGTGGGGATGTGTGAGGAAATGCATCGTGGGGAAAAGCAGTTATCACAGAATTTTCTCCCAGCTATCAGAGGCATGACACAGAAAATATCATTCCAATTTAGCAATCACTATTATCTGCATATATAAATATTAGTGCCCTATGTAGTAAGGTTTTACAATTTACAAAAAAAAACTGAGTGTAAGAAAATATATGTATATTCGTGCATGCATACTTTAATTCCATGAGATCTTATCTCTTCATGATAGAGGGATATATATATTGTTCCACCCCAGCAGAGCTTCACAACAAGCCAGACGACCCCTCTGACTCCATGGGGGCTGCCATTTCCCACATCGGACTTCCCTCTCTTCACAACTCCACCCAGCAGACCAGACTATCACAGCCCGGCTCACGTGGCCGCTAGCGGCCGTGCAGTTCAGCAATAAATACTTTATTTAGAGGTGACTAAAAGAGTAGCCACCTGCATGGCAAGCCTGGCAAGCTGCTCTTGTCGTATTTGATATGCCAAATACCAGTAACATTTATATTAGGTCTTTCCCATGACCTAATATAATGGTTTGAAGCTCTTTATGTTCCTGGAGCAAAGTGGATGCCTTTTGGGTTCTACTAGCATGAGACAGGACATATGGAGATATTACTGGTGCCCGCTCTAGCAAATAGATGATGAAAGGGAAGATAGTGATAGATAGTGATAGTGATATATACTGTACATAGTACACGCTATTTAAGATGAATCAAATAGATATTCTTCTTGACCTGAAGAAAAAAATAATGTAAAAGAGAAAAGTTATACAAAAATACAGATAGTGTAGGGTTACTATCCTGTTTTAAATAAAAAGCTATCTTCTACTCTGCACTAGAAATTAATTTAGACAGTGAACAGAGATTGAGCAATACTCTGTGAGACAGGCCTTTTATTGGAAACTTATCAAACATTGCAAATACAACTTCCATGACACAATTCTGCTCCTTGACATTGACCCAAATAAGATAGAAAGCATACTATGAAGTATGCTTGAAACAGAGACACAGATACAGGGGCAGTGCTGCTGGTCTCCCTGTGCTCAGCTGATCATGACATGTCTGGGAGTGAAGGCGGGTTCCTAGCCCTGACCCACCATCCCAACAGAGCCTTGCAAGAAGCCAGAAGAACTCCCCACACCATGAGGGCCACCGGTTTCAAAATCCAGACTCCACCCAAGAGAAAAGCAGATCTCTCCCAGTTGCGGTTCATCAGTAAATATATGAACTGAGAGCCTATTACGGAGAGTCTACCACCCTACACGGCAGAGCCTGGCAAGCTACCCATGTCCTATTTAATATGCCAAAGACCAGTAACAATTATAGACCTCATTCCCATGACCTGAAGGAATGGTCTGAGGCTCTTCGTTTTCCTGGAGTGAGCAGATGCCTTTGGGTTACATTAGCATGAAGATGTTATCCGCTGCTAGATGAACAATTGGAAGACAAGTGATACAAGTGAAGTGAACATAGAAAAATTAGTCTGAAAGGACTTATGTACACCTTTACTCATTGTACCATTGTTCACAAGAGCTGCCAAGTTCTGAAAAAGCCCAAGTGCCCAACAACAGATGAATGGGTAAAATAGTGTAGCCTATATGCACAATGCAAACTTCTCAGCTATGAGAAAAGATAAAATTATGGGGCCGGGCGATGGCCCAGCGGGTAGGGTGTTTGCCTTGCACGCAGCCTGCCCATGCGACCGGGTTCGATCCCGGCATCCCATATGGTCCCCGAGCACCGCCAGGAGTAATTCCTGAGTGCAGAGCCAGGAGTAACCCCTGAGCATTGCCGGGTGACACCAAAAAGCAAAAAAAAAAAAAAAAAACGATAAAACTTTTACAGTTTACTGATACTTGTATGAACTTAAAGGTGTCATTATAAGTGAAGTAGAAAGTAAAAGATAAATACTAGATGATTTTGCTTATATACAGTGTGTAGGAAGCAGAAAACTGTATATTACAATACCAAATTGAAACAAATCCTAAATTGAGATCATTAGAAACTGGAAACTCATGCAACTTAGGTGAGGTGGAAAGTAGAACCATGGAATTTCATGGCCGGATCTCAATACATTGGTGGAGGAATTAGCATAGTAATTATGTACTATTTAGTACTTTTGTAAACAAGATATCTAAAAAGAAATAAGATAGAACACTGAAACTCAGGATTTAATTGATCTTAAAAAAGGATCCATGTTGGCAGCTTTCTTGTATTTTTGACGCCATGTGCCAATT
>JAJIBD010003009.1:0-184787 GCA_021461705.1 Cryptotis parvus
GATCACTTGAATCCCGTTATTCATCGATTTGCTCGAGCGGGCGCCAGTAACATTTCCATTGGACCCTATCACGTGCCAATGTAGCCCAATGGCATCTGGTTGATTCAGGAATATGAAGAGCCTCAAACCGTTCCTTCAGGGTCCTTACAAGGAAGTCTGACCATCTTGTAGGTGGGCGGCCACGTGATCTTTTGACATCCCGTGGGATCCAGTCGGTAATGGCTCTAGTCCAGCGGTTGTCTCCAAATCCCATTACATGTCCAGCCCATCTGATTTTCGATGCCTTGGCAAACGAGACAGCATCCCTGATTCTGGAATAGTGACGGAGGTCAGAACTCCGGATTCCTTCTCTCACTTGAGTGAGGCGTGATATTCCAAGCATAGCTCTTTCGATTCCTCTCTGGGAGACCGAATAGCATTCTCATCCTGCTTCATAGGGCCCAGGTCTCTGAGGCGTATGTTAATGCAGGGAGAAGCGGTGGAGTCAAAGAGATGTGCCCGGATCCTGAGGTTCTTTGTCCTTTTAGCTATTTCTTCGATGCCTTTGAAGGCATTCCATGCCGCTCTCTTCCTCCTGCGCAGGTCAGGTTTTAGGTCGTTCATCAAGTTGATTTCTCGACCTAGGTACACATAACTGCTGCATTCAGAGATGTTTGTTCCATTGAGAGTGAATGGGGCCTCTGGAACTAGTTCATTCTTCATGAACATAGTTTTCTTTAGATTCAGCTGTAGACCTATCTTTCCACATTCTTGGTCGATGTCAGCCAGCATTTGTGCTGCTTGGCTAATGTTTGGTGTTATTAGAACGATGTCATCAGCGAAGCAGAGGTGGTGTAGTTGCCGACCATCTATCTTCACTCCCATTCCTTCCCATTCTAATTGTGCGCATGATGTTCTCGAGGGTGGCGCTGAAGAGTTTTGGTGAAATGGTATCACCCTGTCGAACCCCTCTTTTCACATTAATGATCACTTCTTTGTAGAATGGTGAGATCCTGGTGGTGAATCCGTAATACAGCTCACGAAGGATCTTGATGTATTGGGTTTGAACACCCTGTTTGGCTAGGGGCTTCGATGACTGCTTCAGTCTCCACAGAATCAAAGGCTTTCTGTAAATCAATGAACGTGAGACAGAGCGGCATCTTGTACTCCCTACAAACCTTGATGAGCTTGGTTAGTGTGTGGATATGGTCGATTGTTCTGAATCCTTTCCAGAAGCCTGCTTGCTCGCATGGTTGTCCTTCATCTAGTGTTCTGCTAATCCTGTTCAGGATGACTCGTGTAAACAGCTTGTAGATGACAGACAACAGGCAGATGGGGCGATAGTTGCCAATGTCGTGAATGTCTCCCTTCTTGAACAGTAGAACTGTCCTGCTGGTTTTCTATTGGGAGGGCACCTTGCATTCGGACAGGTAGCGTGTGAAGAGCCGAGCTAGTGTATTGATGAGTACTGATGGCAGATTCTTCAGGTGTTCGGGTCTGACTTTGTCTGGGTCTGGTGCTGTTCCCTTCTTTACTGACGAGATGGCATGTCGGATTTCAGAAGGGAGAACGTTGGGAATGACATATCCATCCTGTGGAATTTGGTATGTGGGCAGGTGGATGTGGCTATCAAAGAGATTTGAGTAGAAGTCATGGATAATCTTCTCCATTGCCTTTCTGGAAGATGTGATAGATCCATCAGGGCGTCGGAGGGTAGTCATCTTGGTCTTATAGTTGGCGAAGGACATGCGGGCAGTGCGAATGCTTTTCCCGGCTTCTGCTGCATCTTCCAGTATTTCTGCTTTTCTGTCTTTGAGCTCTTCTTTTATCACTTCTCTGCACTGTTTAGCAAGCTTGGATGTTAGCATTTGGTCTCCTGAGGCTCGCGCCTTGCCACGTTGGCGAATGAGCTCGAGAGTTTCTGAAGACAGGCGTCCTTTTTGTGTCTTTCTCTCTCTCAGCATTCTTCGCACAATCATGGAGGTGCTGAACCAGTCGGTTGTATTCTTTATCGATGTTGTCAATGATGGTATCTTCCCATGTTGCTGCAATGGTGCCAAAGAGTTCCCAGTTGGTGGTCGTTCTGGGAGTTCTCTTCTGAAACTTTGCAGCCTTTTCTCCCGTTGCGGAAGTAGAATTTTGCACGAAGGAGACGGTGGTCTGATCCTGTTTGGAATTTGGGGACGACAGCTACATCGGTCAGACAAAACCGTCAATTGAAGATGATGTGGTCTATTTCATTGTGGAACTGTCCACCAGGAGATTCCCATGTCCAACGTTTCGCTTCAGCTTTCTGGAACTGTGAGTTCCCATGAATGGTCTTGGTGGACATGATGAACTCAGATAGTCTCTCACCCCGTTTGTTCCATTCTAGGCCATGGGTCCCGATGTGGAGTTCTTCAGCCGATCTTCTTGGTCCTATCTTGGCATTAATATCACCGACTATGATCTTGTAGAAGGTGTGATCTTTTTTATAGAACTCCTCCAATTCCATGTAGAATTTCTCAATTTCATCTTCTTTGTATGTGGATGTTGGTGCGTAGACAATGAAGATAGAAATTGCTGGCAGTGGGCCACATCTCTTCAAGTGTAATCGTCCTATTCGGTTTGTAAGGCATTCAAATGAATCAATGTTGACGGCCATGTTTGTGTTGACAAGGACACCAACGCCACCGATGCCTCTTTCGTCACATGTTCCAAGGAACAATTCTTCTCTGGTGTCAAATACAGCATGATGCAACTGGCCGGTCTCAGTCAGACCAATGATGTCGTACTTGATCTTTTTTTGCTTGCAGCATCAGATCCTCAATATATGCTTCCGATGCCAGTGTACGTGCATTGAAAGTACAGACAGCCTTTCAATGCGTACTGACTGTACTTTCAATGTACAGTCAGTCACATGTAAGGCAAATGTCCTAACCCTTGTATTATCTCTTTGGCTTCTAAATAAATTTTATTTTTGCTTTTGTTTGCTTGCTTTTGATTTAGGTCTGTACCTGGCATGCTCAGGAGCTTGCTCTATTCTTGGCTCTGTGTTCAGGAGTCACACATGATAGTGCCATGGAAGACAATGAATGGTGCCTGGAATAATGAAGCAGGGATGCCACGTGCAAAGGAAGGGGTTATCTTATGCACTGGCTCTCTGGACATTGTGCTTAAAAAGTTAGTTGAGTAGTAGCTAAAGAAACTGCAACAGATAGGATGTGTACTTTGCATGTGACCTTCCTGGGTTCAATCCCTGGCATCCCATGTGGTCCTAAATCTGCCAGGAGTAAGCCCTAAGAACAGAGCCCTGAGCACTGGGCCCAAAAGGTAACAACAACAAAAAAGCTGAGCAGTATTCCATTGTGTGTATATATACCATATCTTTATTTCCTGCTAGGTTTGAAACTACAGAAAGGCATTGCCCATGTTTTTATTCCTAGCCCCCATTTACTTGCTTAGGTGATGATTAGAGTGACTGGGTGAAAATATTTTTTTGTAAAATATTGTAACTGGAAAACTCAACATTAATGGAAAATTCATCCATTAACTTAACAAATAATTGTGTATTTCCAATTGTAGGGATCAATTCTGTGAGGTCCCTTTGACAGTTAAGTCTTAAAATAAATCACTTGAACTTTATTTGTGCAGTATTAAACTGGACACTACTGTGTTGAATATATTCAAGAAATAAATTCATTTAATTCTTGTAATTAGGGAGCTAAGTACTACCATTCCCATTAAACAGATTCTAAAAGGCCTAGAGAAATGAATTCCAATTTCACTTATACACATAAGAAATTTATCCCAGATCTGTTTGTATCAAATTTGTCTCAGCATCCTGTCATCCTTCTGTTCCAAGTTGAGGTGATAGGAGGTGTAGGCACAATAAAAGATAAAAACTTGAGGTGATAGAGACAAACAAAATGGTTCAAGAGGATCATAATAACTGTGGAAAGAATCAATGTGACGGTAGAAGAGAACAAGAAGAGTGGAATATGCAAAAAGAGAAAGTATTTTCCAGACTGAAGACAAGGAAATAGCAGTAATGAGTCTCCCCTAAAAACACAAGTGGGGTTGGAAAATCCAGGAGAGGAAAACAAAACCTCTGAGTCAGAACCTTATAGAAGTCTCATCTTGAAGCAAACAACACCAGAGAAGCACACACAGCCACCTGCAGTAATGTCTCATGTGCTCTCTGCAAACAACTGACAAGCATCTCACGCAAGCCTGGTGCCTTTGTTTTCCAGCTCAGCTAACCACGAACCCTGTGAGTCATCCCCCTGCCCTTCACATCTGTTCTCATCCAGTTGACTGCAGATACACAAAAGAAGGGTAGATGAAAGATGAAATTACCAATCTTGGTTTTACTGCAGACCAGACCAACTGTGACCATTAATGGGGAAACCTCTGGAATGCAGACTTAATTTGCAGAGTCCCCAAGAAGTAGATCATAGCTACAGAAAGTTGATGTGTCTCACCCAGCAGTAGGAGACGGATAGGTGGATGGGAGTCCATGACTGAGAGAGAACTACTATCTAGGTAAACTGTAAACATTCACCCTGTGCTCTTTGCCCTTTTCCTCTGTTTAGGGAGTTGTTGATACCGTTTCTACTTCTGCCTCTTCTTTAGAAACAAATGGTTGTAAGCCTCCTTCCATTGAAAAACAGGAGAATCTATTTATGTATTTCATGAATTAGGAACCTGAGTGTCTGTCAGTTTTTCAATAAGCCCCTCAGTTACCAACAGATGATATGCTCTGTTGTCCAAATCTTCTAATCAAATTCAGCCTAATATGAAATGACAGAACTTGGGCATGTTTTATCCATCTCCCATTTCCCTATTAACAATCTAGCATGTAGGAGGCAATTTGAAAGCAGAATGGTTTGGAGGACACTTATGATGTGCAGTAGCATCATGATTTGTAACATGTTCAAGGTCACATAATATCATGGACTGACTGACTGACCCAGCAGCAGTCCAAACATAGTATAAGAATACCAGCGTAGCATCTTAATCTAATATTTTTCTGATTTGTCATACATGATCTCTTGTCTCTTTCATAGTAGTCTTAAGGTGATACCCTAATTCCCATGATTATAACAAAGGAAATGAAATTCAAAAAAATACTTTACCCAAGGAGTTGGAACAAAGTAGTACCTTGAATGTAAGTGGTAACTGAAATTCACAGGATTCCAGCAGTTGGTACAAAATGCTAAGATTTTGTAGAGAAAGGATAATGTTAGAAGTCTCCTCAAAATTCTGAAGTATTTATTTTCTCTCCCTGTTGTTTTCTTGTTCCATTGATACCATCTTTTATTGGGTATTTATTGAGTAGATGGAACACTCCCCCTGTCTGTAATTCTCTAACTCTTAATACCTGGCCTTCACCTTAAACATCACTTCCAGAGCTGCCTTGCCGTTCATTATCTATATCCAGTCAAACCAGATAGGAGTTTTCCTTGTCAGTAGCATTGCTTTTCTCTTCTATGCTTATTATTAGCAATGCTGGTGTGATATTTGTGAAATTGCTCAATTATCTTCCCTGCTGTGATACTAAGTTTATTGAGAACAGACTTCATTGATCTATGTGTTCTTAAGTACCCAACATCATACTTGAATCATAGGCAGGACTCAAAACCTACTTGGCAGTTTCACTGATTATGTTGGAGCTGGCACTGATATAAAAAAGAAGTCCAGCATACAAAGACCATCTTCAACCTAGACAGGCGCCTCTTCAACAAATAAAGTTTTAAAGGTTATTGAAATTCTTCAGCTGGAAAGATATATCCCTTCAGGGTGTACACAGAAGGACTGTAAAGAAGTAGCTGACAGACAGAAAACTGATCTACAACAGCTTCTATAAACGGACCATGAAATCATCAGGTTCCTTGGCCTTTTATTCATTTCTGGATGGAATCCCAGGCAGGGAAGATAACCTTCGCTTCAGAACAATGTGGCTCATCATATGTAAATGTAATGAGATGATGAATTATTCCCATGTCATTATGCCCATGATTTATGGGGGAGACATTATCTGCTAAAAGCCTGGGCTGAAAGAATATTGATTTCACTTTTACTGAGAGCCATTTAAAAGTTTTCAAGACAGCAAATGAATGTTTAAAAGACCAACTTGAGAAAGGCCAGTTTCAAACCATTTGGTGGCGAGGAGGTGGGAGGAAGCAGAAACTGGTGTAGCTACTTTAAGAGCCAGTTGGACAAAGTCAGGTTCCCTTCCTCTATATCTGCTGAACACCTTATCCTTCTGCTTTGTAGTCCTTGGCTGCACTTACAGGATTTTATTCCAAATCCTACTCTCAGACCACTTCTAGGTCAAGGCCAAATTTTCGTTTTATCAGTTCAAATAATTAAATATATATTCTCACACAGTTTATTTTGAAATTCAGAAGCAGTGGACTAATAGCTGTAGAGCTGGCGGGTGATAAGAATTTTCCCTTCCCCTTAAATAGAATCAGCAATTTTTCCTTCCCTCTTTCCTTCCTAGCTTCCCTTCTGGGCTCCCAGCTGTCCTTAGGGCTTCTTCCTGGCTCTGCACTCAGGCATCACTCCTGGCCATACTCGTGTACCCATGTGGGGTGCTGGGGATGGAACCTGGGTCAGCTGCATGCAAGTCAAGTGTCCTATCTGGTCTACTATCTTTCAGCCCCTAAAATCTCACAGTTTAATAAATTGTATACTATCATGTTGATAAATTTTGCTCCCTGAAGATGCAGAGGAAGCGTACATGTTGATTTTTTAAGCAGGAGAAAATGGCAGAATACGGTATGTATCAGGATGGTAGTTTGAGGTCTGTTGCTAGTGAATTTGAAGAAATATTTTATACTCTCTAATATCTTATACTCTGCCATTTGATTTTCTGCCATAAAGGAAGGAAAAAACATCGGTGAAGTAATGTCATATGCAAGGCACTTTTTTAAATCATATTTTCTTCAATTCTTTCAACAAATGTTCAGAATACTTATTGTTTATATTTATACATAAGGTGATTGTGTCTGGGAATGGTCAATCTCAGGGTTCAGCAGAAGTTTACAGGGTTGAATTTTGTAAAGAAGACTATTTGATTTCTAAACTTCTTTTTCTTTCTTTCCAGAACCTTCTCTGTCTCTCAGTTCATAAGATCAGGAATTGTTTTAAGTTTGAGGTCAGTAGCCAACCCTTCCTTTTCCTCAATAAAGTCAATAAGGCATAAGTTTTATTCATTATCTTTCCAGGAAATGTGGTCAGTTGATATATCTATACCCATATCCAGCTTTCATCAGCCCCAGTCATCTGTTGGTCCCATACACTGAAAGTTACTGAATTTTTTTTTCTGGGTCAGACATCTCTTATAATAAGCGAATATCCTAAAACTGAGAAGAATCTTAAAGAAAATCTATTTAGGGAATCACAAATTTGGTGATGTAAGTTCTAAAATTAACTTTAGCAGCCTGAGAGATATGGTACAGTGGATGGGGCACTTCTTTCACAAATGTAAGCCCTGAGAATTCCTTAGTGTGGCCCCTAAACCAAAAACTTTTTTTTTAAATTTAATTTAATTTTTTAATGTAGATCTTTTATTTTTTTTTTAATTTTTTTTAAATTTTTTATTTTTACAATTACAAAGATATACAATTAAAAAGTTCATATTTGGGTTTTGGTCATACAGTGTTCCAGCACCCATCCCGCCACCGGTGCCCACTCCCACCACCAACATCCCCAGTTCCCTCCCCTCTCCCCAGGCCTGCTCCATGGCAGGTTCTTTATTTCTTTCCGTTTCTCTCTCTTTCTCTTTTCCTTCTCCTCCAGACTATGGATTACAGAACATACATTAAAGGGTTGTCACGTGTATCTTTTTGCCTCTATTTAATGCTCAGTTCTAGGTTGGCATTAGTACCCTTAACAATTGTTAGCACACTGTTCCATTTTCTCTCTTACCTAACCTCTGACTCCCACACGTTTGTGATAATTTCCACCTTTGACAAGACCTCCCGATATATGCTTCACTTCACCTTGGATATTGGTATCTTAATATGTACATATATATTTATGTTATGCAGATAAATGCAGTCATTCTGTATCTGTCTCTCTCCTTCTGGCTAATTTCGCTCAACATAATCTTCTCCATGTCCATCCATTTATAGGCAAATTTTATAACTTCATTTTTCCTAATAGCTGCATAGTATTCCATTGTGTAGATGTACCAAAGCTTCTTTATCCAGTCATCGGTTTTAGGGCACTCTGGTTGCTTCCAGATTATAGCTATTGTGAATAATGCTGCTATGAACATAAAAGTAGGGATGGTGTTTCCGCTGCGTATTTTTGGTTTCCCAGAGTAGATTCCCAGGAGTGGTATGGCTGGGTCAAATGGGAGTTCAATTTCTAGTCTTTGGAGGAATGTCCATATTGTTTTCCAGAAAGGCTGTACCAGCTGGCATTCCCACCAACAATGGATGAGTGTCCCCTTTTCCCCACATCCACACCAGTACTTGTTGTTCTTGCTCTTTTGAATATGTGCCAGTCTCTGTGGTGTAAAGTGGTATCTCATTGTTGTTTTGATTTGCATCTCTCTGATGATTAGTGATGATGAGCATTTTTTCATATGTTTTTTGGCCATTCGAATTTCTTCCTTGCTGAAGTTTCTGTTCATTTCTTCTCCCCATTTTTTTGATAGGGTTGTTTGTTTTCTTCTTGTAAAGTTCTACCAGTGCCTGATATATCCTGGATATTAACCCCTTATCAGATGGGTATTGGGTGAATATTCTTTCCCATTCTGTGGACTGCTTTTGTATCTTAGTCACTGTTTCTTTTGAGGTGCAGATGCTTTTTAGTCTCATGTAGTCCCATATGTTTATCTTTTCTTCTAGTTATTTTGTTAGTGATGTTTCACCTTTGAAGATGCCTATAGCTTCAATGTCGTGGAGGGTTTTTCCTATATTTTCTTCAATGTACTTTATGGATTCAAGTCTGATATTGAGATCTCTAATCTATTTTGATCTGATTTTTGTGCATGGTGTTAGACACAGGTCCAAATTCATTTTTTTATTTGTCGCTGCCCAGTTTTCCCAACACCACTTGTTGAAGAGGCTTTCTTTACTCCATTTTAGATTCCTTGCACCTTTATCAAAGATTACATGATCATGTATTTGAGGTTGGGTGTCAGGATACTCAATTCTATTCCAAAGGTCCACAAGTGTTTTTATTCCAATACCATGCTGTTTTAATTACTACTGCCTTGTAGTACAGTTTGAAGTTGGGAAAGGTGATGCCTCCCATCTTCTTTTTCCTGAGGATTGCTTTAGCTATCCTTGGGGGTTTATTGTTCCATACAAATTTCAGGAATATTTGGTTAATTTCATTGAAGAATGTCATGGGTATCCTTATAGGGACTGCATTGAATCTGTACAGAGCTCTAGGGATTATTACCATTTTGACAATGTTTATTCTCCCCATCCCTGAGCAGGGAATATGTTTCCATTTCCTTGTGTCCTCTTTTATCTCTTGGAGCAGTGTCTTGTAGTTTTCTTTGTACAGGTTTCCAGATTCTAGCTATTGTGAATAGTGCTGCAATGAACATAGGAGTGCAGATGCCTGTTTCTGTTGTGTTTTTCCTGTATTTGAGTGCATTATTTTTTTTAATAAATATTAGTTCCCCAATTTTGATTTTACTTTTCAAAGTTACTTTGTATCTTCTGGAATACTTGGATTTTCATACAATAACTGTTTATCTTGCCTACTTAGCTGGTGGAGTGCTGAAGTAGCTTAGATACTTAAAAAGTTGTGTTGAGTCTAAGGATCAAATTGGTAAACATTACTATCTTAATATTAAGTCATTTAATTCCTAAACATGGAATAATTTCCCTTTAGTTTTATCTTATTTACCTTCAGCAGTTCACAGTGCTTTACAATATATTAGTTGTTTTCTCCTTTTGTTATATTTATTATTTTGAATACATTTACTCTTTGGGATGCTAATGTAAATGGATATCATTGTTAATGCTACTTTTGCTTAGATGCTGCACTTTAAATTTAAAAAAGGTTTTATTTGTTTTCTATACAGGTTACACCCATCAATGCTCAGTCACACTCCTGGCTCTGCACTCAGAAACTACTCAAGGCAGTTGCCCAGGGGACCATATGGGATGCCAGGAATTGAACCGGGGTTGTCGTGGTGCAATGCAAATGCACTCCCCACTGCACTATCACTCAGGCTCCCAGTAAAATGCTTCTTATATCTTGATCTATTCCCAGAAAAATTGGAACCCACTTTTTTTTAATAATTTTTTCTTAATTTTCATTTTTTTTTTTTAATAATTTTTTATTCTTAATTTTCTATATGCAAAATCATACCTCCTGAAAATAGAGATAATTTTACTTGATTTTCAATTGGGTCTTTTATTTCTTTTACTAGTCTAAATTCCATAAGTATAATGTTACATTAAATGCATATATTTTTCCTGCTTGTCCCAGTCAAACTTTTCATCTTTCTCTTGAGCTTATTGGTGCCCTTATTCAGATTGCAGGAATTCTTATTTATTTGAGTATTTTTATCATTAAGATATTTTGAAGTTTGTCAAATGCTTTTACTGCATCTGTTGAGGTAATTTTTAACTACTGATGTTTATGTGACATACAATTTTGGATACTAAAATAAGTTTGAAATTCAGATACTTTATTTTATCATTATGTTTAACCAGTTCCTTATGCTCTATACCCTAGCATTCTTTTCATATTGCTGGATTTAATTTGCTAGTTTAAAAAAATTACATCTGTAAAGCCAGCTTAACTACAAAAAAATTGTTTTAAGTCTTCATTTTTCCCCCCAACTGAATGTCTTCTTCAGTGTGATGTTTTATCCCATCCTGTGAAGAAATAGAACCTATTTCCTAATTGCTAGAATGCAGAATGGCATTGCAATTTTCACTGACCGATAAAATATGGTAGAAATGTGGTAATTCCAGTTTTTTACCTATCTGTTCTTCACAAATCTTATAGCTTCTGCCTTCCTGTGGACTTTACAACTATAGAACAAATGTAGCATAACTTTTTATCAAATGAAAAATAATGAGTTTCCCAAGGCACAGTTCAGACAACCACCACAGAAAAAGACTATCCTAGGCCAGTCAGCCTACTTGCTAGCCACAAAACATAAACAAGCCCCTAAGATCAGCCATACCAAAACTGCTTAGCTGACCCACAGACTCTTCAGTATTAACAAATGCCTATTTTAAGTTTTTAGTTAAGCTACAGTTGCTCATAAATAAAGCTTATAACTATAGTATCAATAAATACTATAAATATAAAATTTTTCAAATCTGAGTCTATGGAACTCTTAATTATCTATACTTTTAATCTTATATACATATACATATATAATGCCCTGCACAAAAATATGTCACATGGGGGACATAGAGATATACCAGAGTTAAGGTGCCTACCTTGCATGTGGCCAACCCCAGTTCAATATTGGCACCACATTTTGTCCCCTGAGCATCACTAAGAGTGATCTCTGAACACAGAACCAGGAATCAGCTCTGAGGACTTCCAGGTATTTCCCCCCTTTGTGTATGTAAAGAATAACATTAATAAACATTTCCAAATAAAATATTTATTTACATCAATGCAATTAACAGAAAATGCTATTTTTCTATGAATAGCAGTCATAAAATGTTTTCCCTAAATTAAGCTGAAAAATAGCATCCTAACTTACTTAACATTGCTAAGTAAACAATGGTTCAGATAGAAGCAGAAATGGTACAATCTGTAGTTGAGAAATACATTCTTACAGTTTAAGCAACTTTGCAGGAAGGCAGGTGACGGGATTTGTTGTGGCATTTCACATTTAACCAAGGTATCTCATTGAAGCATTTGCCAATACTGGAAGAATACTTGCCTGAAGAAACTTACATTCTAAGTGTGGGATAGCAGGAGACATCTGATGGGGTAAAGAAAGCCATGTTGTCAGATAATTCAGTTTCATAGGCCTATATCTATATGTCTGCTTGTGGTATGTATATAGACTTACATTAGTGTTTACACAGGGTCCTATCGTAGGATCTTATTACTCTTCACAGACTTTAATTAAATCCCACAATACCTCTAATGAAACAGCTATTATTTTGCTTGGGTAAATTGAGACACTGTTAATAAAGCCTCTTCAAGAAGATGAGGCAATCTGCCTAAGGACAAGAAGGAAATGATTATCTAAGCTGTGGACAGAAGCCGCTAGTTGCTCTTAGGGTATGACTCTAACCACTGCACCGGCAGGCCTGAGGGAGGAAGAAAATTACCTCTTCTCAACTGTTTCTTAGATTGATCCTGTCTCTCTTCCTGGACCTTTACTTACTTGAGTAAAAAAAAAAAAATGACTTGCTCTTTTGTTTTGTTGTTTTTCAGTCACAGATTCAGAAATTCCTCATTTTTCTTTTTCATATGGAGAGGAACATAAACAAAAACCTTTTCCAGAAGTGTTCTGAAATGACCTACCTGTAACATTAAGGCAGACACCCAAGTCTTGCTTGGCATTAGGAAGCCATTTAATCCCTTATCTTAAAAGCTCTGTCAGTATAAACAATCTTGAAGCTGTGCATGCTCCCTGCCAGGGGTAATGATCCATGGCCAAGCATTATCTTTGGCTCACTTAGACTTCCTGGAACCATGAGTTCAAATCCTGCCAGGTCAGCTTGGGTCTTTATCTTTCTAAATTAGATCAAAGGAACAGAAGACAGTTTACCACACTGGACTTCTTGATTAAGACTTTGGAAAGTGAACAGATCTAACTGAGAGGTCTTCAAATAAGAATAGTGGTAGAGGCACTCTATTAGTGGAAAAGGTACAGTAATTTTGTGCACCAAAAACATAAAAGTTAACATAATCAAAACCATGTTGCCTAAACTACAATAAAACAGTAAAGTCGTTACATTTACCTGAATTTCTAGTTCAGTGCAAAAAGGAGTTAGGTGAGCATATCTCTGAATGGGCTAACAATATTTTAGTTTTTTTTAAATAGAAAATAGACTTAAGTGTTGTCGAAGAGATCAGATTATTTTTACTTGTTTACCTTATACAGAACACACACACACACACAGCCCTACCTTTGTTGTCAATACATGTCTTATAACTTTTGCTAAATGCTCTTACTGACCAGTTATGAAAGCTTAGAGGAAACAGTCACCAGGAGCTACTGGGATTGAGGGAAGATCACTTGACATCCCGTTATTCATTGATTTGCTGGAGCGGGTGCCAGTAATATTTCCATTTGACCCTATCACGTGTCAATGTAGCCCAACGACATCTGGTTGCTTCAGGAATACAAAGAGCCTCAAACTGCCCGTTCAGGGTCTTGACGAAGAAGTCTGACCATCTTGTAGGTGGGCGGCCACGTGATCTTTTGACATCCCGGGGGATCTAGTTTGTAACAGCTCTAGTCCAGCGGTCATCTCCAAATCGCATTACATGTCCAGCTCATCTGATTTTTGATGCCTTGGCAAATGAAACAGCCATTATTAGCCCTTCATGTTACTTTTGTTGACTTTGGAGAAGTCTCTGGATTCATCTGATCATAGTTTCCTCACATAAGCTAAGGAAGTTATCACTATTTATCTCATAGAGCTACTGTGAATGGAATTATACAAAAAGTATCCTGTGAACCATAAGAATTATGAAGCTATGAAGAGTTATTTGTGTAATCATTCTTGTACAGTTGCACTTAAATATTACTGTGTGCTGTCAAAATCCGTCTGGAAAAAATGTATGTTATTCTTAAATAATGCACACACTTTCCTTGGTGTATTATTCAGTATGCTACAGTTATTGTTATAGAAAGTTTATGATAAATGGCATATTAAGGCTAACAACTATTTTAGAGTATCTCACACAAAGTAATGATTTTTTTCAAGAAATATTAATTGACTCTGTGTTCAACTCTATATGATTGATTCTAAGGCTGCAGTGAACAAGAGAAAAGGAAAACAAGGATGCAAACTGAACAAGAGAGAAAACTGTCTAGTTCTTATTTCGTAGGTTATACATTTAGTAGATAAAAATGATATTAAGAAGTACTAAAAGTCCAATAGGATGACTGTTAGCCTCAAATAATTCCAGAGAGATATGAGGCATCAGGAGTCTCTGGGGACACTTTAGTGAAAATTGGAAAGAAATGATCCGGAAAAGTGGTTAGAGATGACTGGCGTCAAGCAGAGAGAACACATATATTTAGAAATGCTAAGTAGAACATGGGGATTGGGAAGACCTCTTAGCAGATAATCTCTCTGATATCATATGATCTCTATCATGTTATATATACTAAATATTGCCTTGGTCTTGGTCAAAAGGTAAGTTTTCTCTCTGAATCTGAGCCATAACAAGCAGTGACCTGTGCCTGACTTGGAAAATAAAAACCTTTTCTGTGCCTGACTTGGAAAATAAAAACTTATTTTTGAAACAAAATAGTTTCAACTACTATAATATAATACTACTATAATACTACCAAGAGGTTGAAGTATTATAGTAGTATTATAACAAGGACTTGCAAGATAAATGATGCCCCCACATGAATAATTCTAGCATGTAGAGTAATTCTGGAATCAAGTTTACAGCCACGATAATTTTAAAATACATCCACACCATCAAAAATCCAAATAGCTACATTTCATTTCATTTTAGTACTCAAACTAGAAGGCACAAAATAATACATAATAAAACATAGTGATATTTTAACCTAAAGATTCTATGATCAGTTATCTACTGACAGCCATACTTTATAAGTGATTCTCCTATGTTAGGTACCCTGAGAAGAAATACCAATGCATTCATCTTAAGTACTTCATATATCCTCTGGGAAATGACTTAGAATTGTCAATTATATTACTGCTAAAGAAAGAGCAATACCTTTCACAATGACACCTTTACATAAAATTCTGTGCATAAAGAAAATCACAAAGAAGACTTAAGCACGTAAGTAGATTTTTCCCCAGCATCTATAAAATACTACTATTGAAAGACCATAGCTGGAAGCAGTAGTCAATAAGCACTCCTCTTTTTAAAAAAATGTTTTTGTTTTTGGTCTACTCCCTGTGGGGTCACTACTGATCACTCCAGTCTCTGCATGCAGAGACCATTTCCTAAGGGGGTTGGGGAGACCCTATAGGATGCCAGGATCAAACCCAAGTCACCCATTTGCTAGGCAAGTGTTCTACCCACTGTACTATCCCTCTGGCCCGCTGAGCATTTCTAATGTTGACATGAATATGTCAGGTACTCAGCAAATGATTTGTTTATGAACAAAATGTATGCTAAATGATACAATTTTATAGCTAATTTCTCTAGTATCTCTCAAATATTTTTAATTCTATTTAGAAAATGATGATTGCTTTTTTAAAAAAAATTATCAGTTTCACTGGAAGCCAATATTTTACTACCAAACTTGTGTATTACAATTTTAAAATCTGAAAAACAGTTTTTTCTAGATATTTGCATGCTATTTTGAAAACAAAGTGACCACAGGAACCAATCTATTAATTATAGTCTGTTTATACTTGTTAAAAAAAAAAAGTAATTAATTGCAAATATATGCTAATTATCATGAAGTGATATATAAGTGGTATCCAATTATTATTAAATTTAAATGATTATCAAGAGAATTCTTGAACTGTTTTTCCTAATTCAAAAAATTGAACATTTAGCATTTCACTATGGTGTTTGCTCTAGGTTTCCATTTGCTAGGGTTTCTTTTATATAAGTACACACCATTGTATCATTAAATACCTTGTAAATAAATTATAGCAATTTAATAACTTATAGAAAGGACTTTGAAGCAGTAGATTTTTTTTGCTTAATAGAATAAAATAGAATAACAGGTAAGTTGAAAGAGAAAGTAAAACAGATATAAATGGCTACCTTCACAAACAAGAAAACAGTTGGTTTCTGTTGCTTTTTGTTAAAAGTCAATCCTTTCACTAGGTGTTTCTAACATAATGTATGGTGGCTGTTCTGAATACTCAGGGTTTCTGCCATTTCCCATATTGGGAGACCTCAAAGTTTCCTATAAGGTGACTGCACATAAGAGATTTCCGCTTGGATTAACTGTTTTTTTTTTTTTTGCTTCCTATTGCTACTTATGCATAGGCTCTTTCATTTGAGATTTGTAAGTAACCCTGTGTATCAAAATTGGATCCCAAAGTATATTTTAAAAGTGACTCCCCCAGATTTCTTCCCTCACAATTGACTATAACTTCCATATTGCTTAACAAGTATGGACCATACCCACTTCTCGTGCCCATCACGGCTTCTATCAGGTCCCAGAGTGCTACAATCTGATCTTCATGTTGTAGCTCCCTTCTCTTTTAATTTCAAATGGACCTTTAGAGATATATGGATGACCTTTATTTATCAGATCTTCATCTCCTGGCAAACATGTGTAGGGTTATTCCAGGCATTTATCTATCTTTGGAATCCCCAGGCCACCCACCTTCTACCCTTAATCCTTATATCTCACTTCATGAAGATGGTGGCTAATAGCTTGTTTCATAGAAGAGCCTTCTGGTGTCTTGTAAGAAAAGGGACTTCTTTCTCCTTGGTGTCAACCTTGGGAATAACATGAGCTTTCATGCTATACCTGAATAGAATTTCTCAGGTATCCTTCAGAAGGAGAATTATTCAACACATCAATAATGGCAAACTAATAAGTAATATTTATTGAATACTTATTAAATGACAGAGTCTGTACTAAGAAGTTTTCCTTGGGATAGAGGGAGGCCTCCCAAGCATTGCTCAGGAGGTTCAGGGACCCTTTTCAGAAATTCTTTACTCATTGTATTGGAAGTTAATTAATATTCAGGGGCTCCAAATCCACACCTGATATTGCTCAGGGCCTCTAGAGCTGACTAGTAATACTCCAGGTACTGGTATTAAAAAAAATGGGGTCTGCCACAAGCAAGGTATGCAGCATACTTTTGTACTATCTCTTTACTTCTGTGTGAAGCACTTATAAGCATCTTCCTTTCTGTCTTCACAAGTCAGGCATAACAGCCATTAGTATAGCTACATTTTCTCTAAGTTCTTTTTAATAACGGACATTTTTAGAATAGTTTTAGATTTAAAAAAAATTGAAAACACATTTCAACTAATTCTCACATAGGTTGAAGCCAAATCCCACTATTACTAACATTTTTACTATTTTGAGGCATTTTTTATAATTAATTATCTAATACTGAAATAATATTATTAGCTAAGACCCAGTTTATTCACATTTCCTTAATATTTGCGTAATGTCTCTTTCTGTTCCATCTGTGACACTAAATGCATAATGATGATCCTGCTACAACAGTGTCTTAGATTTCCTTTGTTTTCAATGACCTTGAAAATTTTGAGACCCTGTGATCAGGTATACCGTCAGATACCCTGCTACTGGAATTTTCTGAGGTTTTCTCATAATAACACAGGTGATACTCTTTTTAAGTTATCATTAATTAAAGTGGAATTGTATGAATTTTTTTGCAGAGACAATATCATTTTTATCTTTGCGTTTGAATATCATATTTCAAATTTTCTATTCTCTACAGTCCTGAGATAAATCTATTTCCTTATAAAAACATTTTTTCAAACATGGCCTATAATGTTCCTTTTCGTTTTGGAAGGAGGCAGAATGTCTCAAAATTGGTCCTCAGAAGATCGAGGAGCCCAGCAATTCTAAGAGTTGGGCTGGTGTTTTTACGCAAGGACCCAAGGAAGTAGTGCTTCTTGAGTTCTGCAATGTTGGGACTAAAGTTGGACCTAAACAACACTTGTGGCATACGTGGATTATGGGGCTGAGTGAGAATGAATTGGCTCCTAAATGAAGTGCTTTATCAAGTCTAAGTCCTTTATACCCATTCTAGTCATGTTGATCATTTATAATTTTCCTAGAAAATATTATGTGTATTTTTCCTGATTTATTTAAATAAAATTATTTGAAATCATGTTGACATAATTTTATTTGCATATAATTATTCAAAACAATGTTGAAACAGTTACATATTATGCCACTGTTTTTTAAACATGAACTGTATTTTATTTCTAATTTTGATTCTGTGTACCTTCTTTCTTTGTTTCTTGCCAAGATGTTTGTCTACTTTGTTAATCTCTTCCTAGAAAGGTCCTTTTGATATGCAGATATCTCCATTGTTTATGTTCTGTTTCATTAATGTTTGCTCTTATCTTTATTAGTTTCTTCTCTCTAGTAGCTTTGGGTTTACTCTGTTCCTTTTCTAACTTAAGTTCTGTGCTCATTATTTATCTATTTTTTTTTAAATGTATACAGTTCAGACTACAATGTTCTCCAGGTGGAGGTCAGTTTAGCTTCATCACATATGCTTTCATTAAATATATTAAAGATATTAGCTCTCCTATAATTTCCATGCTGCCCTTCTTTCTTTCATAAAAAGTCTGATAAGGATATAAATTCCTAACTAAAGTTAATACATCTGAGTCTCTCTTGAGGCTAAGTTGGCCGATGTTGGGCACAAGTAGAACCTAAGGATTTCAAGGCATTTATTTCAGGTTTTCTTTGGGTATTTTTTTTTAATTTGTTGTTTTTTTTTGTTTTTGCTTTTTGTTTGTTTGTTTTTGCTTTTTTTGTTTGTTTTTGCTTTTTGGGTCACACCCAGTGATGCTCAGGAATTATTCCTGTCTCTGCCCTCAGGAATTACTCGGCAGTGCTCAGGGAACAAATGGGATGCCCGATGCCGGGATCAAACCCGGTAGGCTGCATGCAAGGCAAATGCCCTACCTGCTGAACTATTGCTCCAGCCCCTGTTTCATGTTTTCTAAAGACTTGATTCATATTATAAATAAAAGCTTGTTAAAGATGCGCCAAGATGATCCCAATGGACTATTAGTTAGCTTTAAAGTCATTTGTTAGGCCAGGAAAGTGCAGGGAAGGGTCCTCCTTGGTCTCAGAAGTGCTGGGAGGCTGGAATAGACTTTGACCTAGAAACTACTTGTCCAACTAATATTTGTAGAGTCTTCTACTGAAAAAATAAAAGAGAAGAATCAAGAATGTAGCTTAGGGGTAGAGCACTTGTCTTGCATATTGTATGTGTGAGGCCTAATGTTAATGAATTCTGGCATTGCAACTAGTCAATCCATTCATTAAAAGGGAAGAATGAAAGTTGGAAAACTATTGGGAATATGTACTATAATTATACACCAGCAAACCAGGGACACAGCCATGTGACTATGCTTTAGGCATTGAAGATGTAATCACGGAAGATGTAACAGTGACAAAGGCCCTTTCAATTCTTGTCTTTAAAGCGAATGAGCATGCTATTGTTTTCCATTCCGCGGGCGCCCCGCCCCACAGGCCGGGAGCGAGTCCCTCCACCCCGGCCGGAAGGAGAGCACCAGGGACCGAGAGGTTTTAAAAGACTTACTATCACAGGTTCAGGCAACAATCGCAAAGAACCCGACTGATTCCACTAGACCCCAGCCACGAGGCCAGAGGCGCCACGCACAGGCTGGGAGGAGAGAACACCCCAAGCAGGCGACCGCCCAGCGAGCAACAACCCCCAGAGCGGAGAGGAACCGCAGTTAACCCATCAACCAGGCCCCCTCCCATTGTTATGGAGCAGGGAGGTAATGTCCTAGATAATCCCTCCCTCACCCACCGCCCCACTAATGTTTTGAGCCAAAGCCCTAAGGAGCCGCAACACATTCCCTCCAGGGAAGTCATTCTGAAGTGAGTTTGAGAAAGTCAGTAGGAGGTGGAAGCAATGTTCAGCCAGGAGAAGAAAAGAATATGATAAAGGCACTGAGATAGACGGAATCTAGTTAGAGTTCTACATGAGCTTCCCTAGATTTCCCCAATTGGAGAAATGGGAGCCAAACATGGTCATGGTCAGGGTAAGCTGGTGTCCGTTGGCATCTTCATGGCATGGGTATTTGCCATTAATATGAATCTGTTTATAGAAATTTAATCCATACACTTCCATAAAAAGAGTAAGCTAATTGTTTTAAGGCTGAAACACTAAACTTAAGAAACATGACAGTGATAGAACTTGGTGATCTATCTCCATCTTCAAGGCAAGAATGGAATACTGCTAGTAGGATTCCTTCTGCACAGAGTCTTGCCTGCAATGTTTTGTTTTGGTTTATACAAAATAACACAAATATTTGAATTAGTCCAATATTTGTATTGTTCTCACAAAGTTAACATTGATTTAAGAACCCTATAATACATCCAAAATAAATGACTTGAAGAAAAGAAATTACTCAGAAGCGGCCTGACAGATTATAGTTATGTAAGAAAAATGTAGCATTCTAGGCTGTGGCAGGCCATGACTTGGTGGTTAATAATGAGATTTGATGATATGTGTGATTATTTACTACAGTGTTTTAGAGTTCTGATACACCTAAATAGATTCTTCCCAGCCTCTCCCCAACTCAGGGAATCCTGATTTTCCTGACCCATATTGCTAGTTTGAGGTCTTAATTGTTGGGGGCTCCACTGGGGTCCCCGACAGTGCTGGGAAGCGGAGTTCCCTTCTACCTCCGAGCCGGCGAGAAATGTGATGAAAACTCAGGAATCCGATGCAGTTTTTAAAAGGCTTTACTTATCACAGGTTCAGGCATACAAATCAGCAAAAGGAAAAGCCCGGTGCTTAGGATTCCAGGCTAGAACCCCAGCCACGTGTAGGCCAAGATGGCAGCCACCACGTGTAAAGGCTTTGTAAAAAGGAGACAAAGACAAGACTTCCAAGAAGGGTGAGCGCTCACAGAGAGCCCAAAAAAGCGCGAGAGAGAGGAAACCGGCTAGTTTATACCCCTGCAACTCAGACCTTCCTCCCACTGTTATGGAAAGCAGGGAGGGTCAAATGCCCTTAGGTAATCCCTCCCTGCACCTCACCTAGGCCCTTTAGTATGCTAATGTTTTGAGCCAAGATCTGCCTGGGAATGCCTTTATAGGGTAGAGAAGGGGGTTTCTGAGTTTCTATTTCTCCAAGCCTTCACAAGTCTCTTCTACTTCATTGTAGTTTTATATTTTAGTTGCCTTTGAGTATATCAGGGAGCCATGCTTGTTTGCTTGGAAGCAAATAGCATTTCTCTCTGATCTAATTACTTAGGTGTCCTACGTGGCCAGGCTAATATGCTGGTAAGATCTAGCTAGTCCCACAATGATTGTGGTAGCATGGGAGAATATTTATACCAGCTAGTACAGCATACATGGTCGGATAAACTGCCACATTTAGACTACCCCCTTATCTATGAAGTGATTTGCAGGAGGCAATCCAGAGCAGATGCAGCGGCCCTTAGGAGTCCTGCAACAGTTTGAGGTCTTAATGATATGACCACCATAAAATTCCTTTTTGTACCTGGTAAACAATGAATTTTAAATCAATGACACTCTTCCTTTATAAAACTTGAAGATCTTCAAGCACATTCAGTTCTGAAGGTTTCCATTGTCTCAAGCCTGTTTCCTGCCCCTTTTTTCACCTGCCTGCACCAAATGACTTGATCACCAAGTTCTATCACTGTCATGTTTCTTAAGTTTAGTGTTTCAGCCTCTAAAACAATTAGCTTACTCTTTTATGGAAGTGTAAGGATTAAATTTCTATAAACAGATTCATATTAATGGCAAATACCCATGCCATGAAGATGTCGTTGATAATTTGTGTTTCTATGGTGAACTGCACCAAACAATAAAGCATTCAGACAGATAGCCTGATGTGGAAAAAAAATAGCCTCTTCACTTGTTAATTCTTGACTCTGAGTGCCCTTTGCATGTCTGGGCTCACCATTAGATAAGAGCATTAGTTATTCTTGCTGAAACATAAGGTTAACTTTTCCATCATCGCTGGGGTTAAAATTTGCATAGTTCTGCATAATTCCTGTGCACAGCTGCTTGTATGCTTTGTCTTTCATCTTAGTTTGCACAATTCATCTGGAATTTCTTAAAACTGGACTATTCATAATAACACTCTTGAAAGAACTTCGGGAAATGTTAAGCTCAACATTTTAGCAGTATCCCTCACTTAAAAAAAAAACTTCAGAGCCTCTTGAAGCGTGAACACTTTTGACAGAAAGGTCTAATACTGACCACATGGGCTAAACGATTGCAGAACAAATTTTTTAATGCATTATAAATCTGCCAGAAACAACAACAAAAAGATCATCAGTCTCTTCCTTAGTTTAGTTCTTGTTTTTTTTGAAATCGCCTTCTTTTTCTACCTTGTTTCCCAAACAAAAACCCAGGTATTTGACATGGTTACAAATTCTGTATGTCGATGATGTTTCTTTGATCAGCTGTGGAAACTAATAAGCCATATGAGAAGAAATGAGATCAAAATGCAAACCTCTTTTTAAAACTCAAGATTGACTAATGGACCTTCAGCGATTTCCACTTTAGGGAAGAAGCAAAAAGAAACTGCCCAACAGCTTTTATGTAAGAGGAAATAAAGGTAGAGTAAATAGTTTGAAGTGAGATCTACATCTGGGCTTTGTTTATAACCTAATATATTTCCTTCAGGATACTATTCAACTTGGTATTATGTGACAGAATCCAAACCAAAGGACAGAAGGTAGGAGTAAGGCAGAGTCACTTAGAAGCACACATAAAAATTCAAGGTAGGCCCACAGCGATAGAACAATGGGTAAGGTGATTGCCTTGAATGCTGCCGGCTGAGATTTGATCCCCACCATCTCATATGGTTCCCTGAGCACCACAAAGAGTGATTCCTGAGTGCAGAGCCAAAATGTAACTCCTGAGCATTGCTCGGTATGGCCAAAAACAACAACAAAGATATTCAAAGGTATAACCAGTTGAACTATCACTAAATCTAGATGCTTAAGACATGTCATCAAGAACAAAATTCTCCCTCTTCTCCCTTTTCCTGTAGGCTAGCTCTACACTTATACACATTATTCACATTTTGTGGAAACATGGTTATCAATCATTCTATAGTGTGCTTATCAGTACAGTATTCCTGCTGGGTTAAAAGGACCATTTTCCCTGTTGTTTCCATAAAATTTCTTGGTCTTCATAAAATTTCTTCGAATCCTATACCCAATGAAACAGATAATAATACAAACTGGCCAGTTACAGGGTGCATATATCACACTTACTGAAAATTGGGAAAGAAAATAAGAGCACTGTCTGCAGAAAAAGTGATGAATGCACAATTGCCTGTGGTAGTCAGGCAAAACCAAAATGTCTACCTTGACCTCTCTTCGATTTTGAAATATTAAATAAAATACATAATTGTTGGGGAGCTCCGCCAGGGTCCCGCCACAGTGCCAGGGAAGCAAGTTCCCTTCTACCTCTGAAGCCGGGGGGAATGAATGAAGACTCAGGAATCCGATGCAGTTTTAAAAGGGCTTTACTATCACAGGTTCCAATATACAATCCAAGAGCAGGGAAAACCTCCAGACTCTGGGTTCCCAGCTAGGCCCCAGCCAGGTGTAGGCCAAGATGGCTGCCACCACGTGTTGAGGCCCAACAGAGAATGGAGAGGACGGAAGCCAAAATGGCAAAAGGGGGAAAAAAGAGAGAGCTTCTTTCTTCTTGCAGCTTATTTTATAGCTAGGAATCCCCCAAACTCCCCAGCCCAGCCCATTCTGGGCTGGGCTATCTAGAGATGAAAACAGGAAAATAGCTTTATAGAAATGTAGCAACTTCAGTAGACCATCTGGCTGTTTACAAGGACCCAGAGCTAATTAAAAGCCCCTAGCAGAGCTGGGAGAAGCTATAAGCTAAATGTAACTTCTCCTGGCAGGAAGGATCAAATCCCTCAGGTAATTTCTCCCAGCACCTCACCTAATATCTTGAGCCAAGATCTGCCTGGAATTGCCTTTATAGGGTAGAGAAGGGGGTTTCTGAGTTGGCATGTCTCTGTACCAAAGACTAATACTAATGCCAGTTAAATATTTCTCCAAGCCTCCACAAGAGTCTCGTCTACTTCACGGTAGTTTTGTATTTTAGTTGCCTTTGAGTTATCAGGGGAGCCATGCTTGCTTGCTTGGAGGCAAACAGCATTTCTCTCTGGTCTAATTACTTAGAGATCCAACGTGGCCAGGCAAATATGTTGGTAAGATCTAGCTAGTCCCACGATGATTGTGGTAGCATGAGAGAGTATTTATACCAGCCAGTACAGAATACATGGTCAGGTAACACTGCCACATTCAGACTACCCCCTATCTATGAAGTGACCTGCAGGAGGCAATTCAGGGCAGATGCAGAGGCCTAGGCTTCTAGGTGTCCTGCAACACATAATTGTAAAGTTATTTCATTAAGAGAGAAGGTACAATATTTTAAATTAATTTTATTAAAACTCCAGATTTACACAGTCATTCATAGTTAAATTTCAGGCTCACCTCCATTCCAACACAAGCCTGAAGTAGGAATGCCCTGTGAGGTCAGAGGCACAGAGATGAGACTTCAAGAACAAGACATATTTCCATTAATATTTTTAATAATCACCAACCTGAGGGTCAGTAGCTCTCATCTTGGCAGCTGACTGACCGCTTAAACAAGAACCCCAATGTCCTTATATCCCACTGTCTCAAAGGGCAATACCACTTAGAGTTTAGTTTGCATAGTTTTGGGCCAGAGCGATAGTCTAGCGGGAAGGGTGGTTGCCTTGCACACGGCCAACCCATACCGGTGGTCGATCCCCAGCATCCCATATGGACCCCTGAGCACCGCCAGGGTAATTCCTGAGTGAAGAGTCAGGAGTAACCCCCTGAGCATAGCCAGGTGTGACCCAAAAAGCAAAAACAAAAAAGTTTGCATAGTTTACATTACAAAGACATTTCATATTCCTTGCATAGAATTTAAGAATGATAGGAAGGAGACAACCAGGAGCCAAAAACCTGCAGGGGATGCTATCTAGGTGAGGTGAGATGAAGAAAATAAGGCATTACAGTTGCTAATTCAGCCTTCTGGACTAGCCCAAGATGGCAAGGTCTTGTCAGACAGAAAAACAAGAAAAACCTGTTTTCTGTCTAACTTCCCGAGCAGCACCCATTAGACTCCATCTTGGGCTAGTTACAACCAACAAGGAAATGTGTGGAGAAATGACCTAGGATAGCAGTGTCTATGATTTTGCAGTGTGAGAACCGTCTCACTAGGGAATTCTACATACAAACTCTATTGGGAGACAGTCTACCAGAAAACCCTGAATATCTGTTAACAGGCAGTATCCATCAGACCTTCCTTTGCATATCATTAGATCTACTTTCTGCCAACACCAGCCCACCACCAGTGCCAACTTCCCTTTACCAGTGTGCCTAGGTTCCTCCTCACCCTCTATCATGTGCTGTAGACAAACACATATTTAGGCTTGGTTATTTTAGTTTGGATCTCATGCTTCCTGTGTTGCTGGCTCTGTGGTTTAGATATAAACGTAAACCACACTTTTTACCTTCTGAGTATCTTTACTTTTGCCCCCTGTTACCACTTGTCTGCCTCCTCTTCCATGTAAAATATTTCAAGGAATTTTCTAGGAAAGATCTCCGAAAGAAATAAATATTTATTATCCTTCTCTACCTTTAATTATTAATAATTTATTCTGCCTCTAATTTGTAAAAGATTTACAGCTGTCCACAGTGTCCATTATTTCCTAAAATTCCCAGTACTGAGTGTGGTCATGTGACTGTGTGGTCTTCAAAGATATCCAGATCCTAATCCCTGGAACGTGTGAATGTTACCTTAATGTAACAATCTTCGTAAATAAATTTTTCCTTTTTTTTTTGTCACACCTGGCCATGGTCAGCGGTTACTCCTGACTTTGCACTTAGGAATTACACCTGGTGGTGCTCAGGGAACCATGGGATCAAACTGGCATCAGCTGCATGCAAGGTAAACACCCTGCCTGCTCACTGTACTATTGCTCTGGCCCTCTTGATTAAGGTTCTTGAGGTGGGCAAATGATCAGATGGATCCTAAAGACAATAGGAAGTACCCTTATGAAACAGAGGATGAATGCAATTATATAAAGAGGAAAGGACAAGGAGATAATGCAGGCTTATATTGAAGTGAGGGAGCCACAGCCAACGAAGCTGCCAATCACCGGAAGTTGGAAGATGTGAGGAAAATCTCTCCCACCGCCTTCGGAAGGGCATATCTTGATTTCACAGGTGAGTGAAACTGAGAGACAGAGATCATTTTGAGAGAATATATATCCATTGATGTAAGGTGCTAAATCTGTGGTAATTTGCTCCAGCATCTAAAAACACCTAATGTAACTGATTCCTGACAAGCTTCCAAACAGAAGAAAGAAGCTCTCCTCCCTTCCCCTTTATACAGGACGCTGAATACAGGCATGTTGGTTAGTCCTAGCGTCTGTCACCATCTTATGCTAAATAGTAAGACAGAAAGAGCCTGATTCCCCAATATCCATCTTAAAATTCCAATTTCAGATAAAGAAAGTTCTCTCTCTTTAAGTCACTGTATTCTTGGATCTCTTATTACTGTTAATCTGTATCCTAACAAAATTACCATTTTTTGTCTGCTATGAAATTGCATTTCAAAGATTTCCAGCACAGGGAGTATAATTAACCAAGAGCCAGACCTGCAATCTAAACTACATCCCCACATTTGTGCCCAGCCCTTACTTTCCACAAGCTGCTCCTACAATCTGGGTGTGGTCAAAAATACCAAAGCAGACATAGGCCTCTCTAACAGCCAGCTCTGGCATCAGGACTCCTCAATCCCTCGACATGCCTTCATTAGCTTGTGTGGCAGCTTGAGATGCACCCACCCACCTTCCCTCTCCCTTATCTTGGAGTCCCACCATCTGACAGTACTTCCAACCTTGTCAGGGCACAGACCATTTTCTCTCACAGGTGTTTCCCCTTAACATCCTTGTTCACTTAATCTCGTTTTGGCATCTGCTTCTCAGATTAACACACCATCTTTTCTCAATAGTTTAGAAATATGATGTCTCATGATCAAGTATTTTTAAAAAAGGGAATAATAAAAAGAGAATCATATCACATGGTAATAGCATCTTGTTATAAACATTTACACAGGATTACCTATGAAATCAAGAATATTTTTCCATCCTATCCTTCTGCTGAACAAATTATTACTTTTAACTCTCTGTCATTTAAAAATAAAATAGGAGAACACTAGAGTTTTCTCTCAAGATTTGCCAACATGCTTATAATTCACGATTCCAACTAATGGTGAAGCTGGGGAAGGGAAGGCAAACTAAAATTCTGTCCTCTGATTGTTTTCTCTACATATGTGGATGGTTGATGGTAAAGATGTAAAAGATTCAGAATGTTTGTTTTTCAGTTTTTGAAGTTCATTAACTCTGAATTTCTGCATACTTTCACTTTTTTGTCCTGGTGGATGCTAACAACTTAACCCAAATGTGCAAGTGTCTACATAGTGCGGAGTATTATCTCTATCAATAAGAAATCTTTTTCTATTTATTTCAGTCTCTTGTTCATCCTTTGAATTGAAATTTATTTATGCATTGCATGTTTGGTTCTTGGATTACTTTTTAATTTTAGACATCCCCATAACTATTTTTTGTATGTCTGTCCTTTTTTGCATGTGAATGTCTCATGACATAGGAAATAAATCAAATGTGAAAGAACTGAGAAATAGAATACACTAATACTACTGTAGATTAAGGTTTCTTCAGCAGATGCTGGCATAGGATTTGAAAATATTCCACTACAAGTGGTTATGGAATGAGAAAATATGCCACTGAAAGAATTTCAGGGAGAAAATGTCTGTTTTCTACATAGGCTTTGAACCAAACAGCAGAGAAAGTTGAGAGCAATGAGTTTTAGTCCCTCCACATGTGATATCTTTATAGTATGTTAACTAAGGGAAGACTCTCAGCATGATTTGTCATTGCTGTGAGTGTGATATTTCATTGTTGAGAGTGTGTGTGTGATTGCATGTGTGTAAGTGAGTTTTCTAGAAGAAAGAATTATTCATTGCTTATTTTTCTGTTGTCAAACAAGGAAACAAACACGTTTTTTCTATTGTACTCCTGAAAACAAGTTAGGCATTTCCTTTTAAATTATTAGAGTTTGAAGAAATATTATTGACATTGCTCCCCTCCCAATAAACATTTGTTCAGGTCTTAGAGGTTTTCTTTAAATATAAAGGAAAACTCAATATTCCAGCATGCTCCAAAAGAATAAGAAAATAGTGATTTCTTAAATTATTAGTATGTTGGTCATTTGAAAATGGGAGATAAAAAGCAGATATTCCACTTCTAGTTCTGAGACTGCCTCAAACTAACAGGCAACCAAAAATTGGCATCCAAATTCTCTTGCAGTCTGGCAGCTTCATCTATGAAATGAATGAGTTGAGGTGCTTTAAAGATTGAAAACTGATCATTACAGACCAAACACAACCTAAAGTAAATTTTCCTTTAACCAATACATTTCTTAAAACTGAACTTGTTTACTAAATAAATGAAAATATTTCTGTGAAAAGTAATGTATGGCTTATATTTAAAACAAAAGGTATTATCAACTTCTTTCTGTGTTTTGCTATGGCAAACACTGACTAAATTCAATGCTTCTCAAGTGTACCTGGTCCACTTGATTCACTTTATATGACTATCCTTAACAAATTCTTGAGTGGATTAGTTCTATACTCCATGTGTTCAATGGACCTATCTAGTTATAAAAATCTAATAGCCTGGAATATAATTGACAGTTAACAAACAAACCCATGTATTTACTTACAGTCAAAACTTTGAATAAATGTGCTAAGATAAATCAATGAGAAAAATAAGTCTGTTCAAAAGATAGTGCTTATACAAGCTGACATCTATAGGCAACAAAATTAAGCTGATTGATTCCCTTATTGTACCATAAATAAGTTATCTCAAAATGAATGACTTATCTGAGCATTAGGAATAAAACTCAAAAATTACTAGAAAAAAATAAACAAGAAAATTTTTCATGATCCTTGATTAGGCAACTTTGTCTTAGATACATGGCAAAAGGAAATAAAAAAACAACTTCATCAGAAAATTTTAAAGTTGTGTTTTTCAAAGGATATCTTTGAAAGTTTAAAGATAATCTATAAAATGATAGAAAATATTTGTGAATCACATATCTGCTAAGAAACTTGTATAGGAAGTATATAATTCTTACAACTTACCAATAAAATGACAACCTCATGTGAAAATTTATGAGGAATTTGAATTTCTCCAAAAGAGATATATTTTGCTGGAATATAGTGCAGCAGGTAGAGTGCCTAATTTGCGTTCTTCAAACTAACTTTGATACCCAGCTCCTCATATAGTCCTCGAAGCACCTCTAGGAGTGATTCTTGAGCAGAGAGCCTAAAGTAAGTCCTGAGCACAGCTGTGTGTCCCCTCCCCAAAGCAGATACATATAAGTCAATAAGCACATTAAAATATTTTTTAACTTTAGTAACTCTGACAATAGTGAAAATATTCCAGTGAAATAACTTCTTCATATCAACTAAAATGGTTATATTAAAAACAAAATATAGACAAAATTATGGAGAAATGAAAATCCCCATATAAACTTGGTTGCAATGTAATATTTTGAACTTCTCTGGGAAATAGTCTGGTACCCAACAATTCTACGGAAAAATATATATTCAAAATAAATAAAATATATGGCAACAGAGAACCATGTACATGAATACGTATAGCAGTGGAATAATTCATTATAGCCTGAGTGGAAGTAATCAAGTTTCCAATTGATTAATGAATAAACAAAATGTGTTAGCAGTGGAATATTATTTGACAACATTCTAGAATAAAATGCTGAAGCATGTTATAAAATGGATGAAAATTCAGAACACGTTAAGTGAAAAAATTCAGATACAAAAGGTTATATATGACACAAGTGCATTTATATGAAATGTCCACAGTAATCATGAAAATAGTTCATGCAAAAGAAAGCAGAGTAATGTTAGTTGATGTAAGATAAAAAGAAAATTACTGGTAACACATGTAGGTGTTTTGGGGGATAATAAAGTTGTAAGTCTTATAGTAGTAATGATAGTACAACTGTGAATATGCTAAAAATTAAACATCGAATTATGCACTTTAAAACTTTTGCGCTACAATAGTTATTGTACCACAATTTTAAGTACCTCCAATAGAAAATAATTCTTTGGGGCCGGAGTGATAGCACAGCAGGTAGGGTGTTCACCTTGCACGTGGCCAACCCAGGTTTGTTTCCTGGCATCCCTTATGGTCCCCAGCACCTCCAGGAGTAACTCCTCATTGTCGCTGGGTGTGACCCAAAAAATAAAAAAAAAAATCTTCATCTCCATTCTCAAACTCTTTGCAAGTTAACCAGCATATATGCACCTGACTTAATTTTTGTGGGGAGGGGTGCAGACCTGGCAATGCGCAGGGATTACTTCTGGGTCTGCACTCAGGAATCACTGCTGGTGGTGCTCCAGGGACTATATGGGAAAACAGGAATCAAATCCTGGTCAATTGCATGGTAGGCAAGTGTATTACTCACTGTACTATCTCTCTGGGCCTTATGCACTTTGCCTTAACAAAAGGAAGAAAAGAGGAAGGGAGGGAAGGAGGGAGGAAGGAGGAAGGTTTGATTTATGACTAATGTGATAAATTTTACTGATGAAAGAATAAAAATTGGAATTCCTTTTCCAGGAGAAGAGGAAATTGTTCATATTTTATTACTCCTATTTTGAAGCTAAAAACAAATTTTTCTATTGCTTTCTCAAATGAACATCATAATTCTATCTACATGATTACAGAAACTATAGATCCTCTTCTTTTGCAGGGTGTTTATGGAACAGAAAAATGGGTATACAAATGGATTTAAAAAGCTAGAAAAAATCCAATCAATGTTTAATTGACTAGATTTAGTTTGAAAAATATATTTTTGTATAATTTAACTTTGAGGACAAGTTTCAGTCTTTTCTAAATTTCAGTTCAAGTTTTAAACTCAGCAAGACCTACAAAGACTCTTTTTAGCTACTGTATACCTTTCCCTACTTCAGTATTTGAATATTAGAGGAAACTTGTCAACTGTCTTATAATATGACTATAAAAATATATCAAAGGGCAGATGTGTAGGCAAGTGAATGGAACCATGTATTCTTTCACACCTTGACACTATATAAGAAACTCTCTCATTCTCTGCCCCCTCTCTCTATCGCTCTCCATCTCTCTCACACACACACACACACATACCATTACCTCAACAAAAACTTAGTATTTTCTCATCTTTAACATAGTTGAAATTTCCAAAATTATTTTCTCCTTGTGTTGACTAAACATTACAAAGTAGTGAATGCTCAAAATTATTCAACCAGCGATCTTCACAATTCACACTCCGCAGTTCTTAAGATCTCCACCAAGCAGATGAATCCAGTCTCCAGCCCGGCTTGTCAGAAACCCAGCCTAGAAGGACCCACCCTGCAGAGACCCGTCCTTCAGAGGAGAGTATTTCAAGCCTAGGGAATGCTTGAGCCTACGATACAGATACACCAGGCAGAGCAGAAACCAGCTTTCTCCATTGCGTGTGGCGCGCAATTTTACCTCCAAATTACTGTAAATATTCTACCCTCCCCTGTGAGAGAGCCCCACAAAGTAATGAGAATATAGCTCTCGCACGGCAGAACCTGGCAAGCTGTCTGATGTGTGTTCGATATGCCAAGTCCAGTAACAGAAATGTTTATTTTCCTGACCCAAAAGAGACCTTAATATGGCAGCAGTAAGAAAGGCGAACAAGCAGTGCCTGATAAAATTTCACAGCCATCCTAGGCTGCCAAAACGAAGAAGGACTAAAATGACTGTCTGTACTCTCAATGCACGTACGCTGGCATCGGAAGCATATATTGAGGATTTGATGGTACAAGCACAAAAGATAAAGTACGACATCATTGGTCTGACTGAGATGAGGAGGCGCCAGTTGCATCATGCTGTATTTGACACCAAGAACAATTTTTCCTTGGAACATGTGATGAAAGAGGCATCAGTGGTGTTGGTGTCCTTGTCAACATGAACATGGCCGTCATAATTGATTCATTTGAATGCCTAACAAACCAAATAGGACGATTAACGTGAAGAGATGTGGCCCACTGCCAGCAATTTCTATATTCATTGTCTACGCAGCAACATCCACATACAAATAAGATGAACTTGAGAAATTATACATGGAACTGGAGGAGTTCTATAAAAAAAGATCACACCTTCTACAAGATCATAGTCAGTGATTTTAATGCCAAGATAGGACCAAGAAGATTGGCTGAAGAACTCCACATCGGGACCCATGGCCTAGAATGGAACAAACAGGGTGAGAGACTATCTGAGTTCATCATGTCCACCAAGACCATTCATGGGAACTCACAGTTCCAGAAGGCTGAAGCAAATGTTGGACATGGGAATCTCCTGGCAGACAGTTCCACAATGAAATTGACCACATCATCTTCAATTGACGGTTTTGTCTGACCGATGTTGCTGTCGTCCCCTAAATTCCAAACGGGATCGTACCACCGTCTCCTTCGTGCAAAATTCTACTTCCCGTAACGGGGAGAAAAGGCTGCAAAGTGTAAGAAGAGAACTCCCAGAACGACCACCAACTGGGAATTCTTTGGCACATTGTAGCAACATGGGAAGATACCATCATTGACAACATCAATGAAGAATACAACCGACTGGTTCAGCACCTACATGATTGTGCGAAGAATGCTGAGAGAGAGAAAGACATAAAAGGACGCTTGTCTTCAGAAACTCTTGAGCTCATTCACCAACGTGGTAAGGCGCCAGCCTCAGAAGACCAAATGCTAACATCCAAGCTTGCTAAACGGTGCAGAGAAGCGATAAAAGCAGACCTCAAAGACAGAAGAGCATAAATACTGGAAGATGCAGCAGAAGCCAGGAAAAGCATTTGCACTGCCCACCTGTCCTTCGCCAACTATAAGAACAAGATGACTGCCCTCCCTACGCCCTGATGGACCTATCTCATCTTCCAGAAAGGCAATGGAGATTATCCATGACTTCTACTCAAATCTCTTTGATAGCCACATCCACCTGCCCACATACCAAATTCCACAGGATGGATATGTCATTTCCAACGTTCTCCCTTCTGAAATCCAACATGCCATCTCGTTGGTAAAGAAGGGAACAGCACCAGGCCCAGACAAAGTCAGACCCGAACACCTGAAGAATCTGCCGTCAGTACTCAAAAAATACACTAACTCGGCTCTTCACACGCTACCTGTCCGAATGCAAGGTGCCCTCCCAATGGAAAACCAGCAGGACAGTTCTACTGTTCAAGAAGGGAGACATTCACGACATCGGCAACTATCGCCCCATCTGCCTGTTGTTCATCATTTATAAGCTGTTTACACGAGTCATCCTGAATAGGATTGGCAGAACACTAGATAAAGGACAACCATGCGAGCAAGCAGGCTTCCAGAAGGATTCAGCATAATCGACCATATCCACACAGTAACCAAGCTCATTGAGGTTTGTAGGGAGTACAAGATGCCTCTCTGTCTCACGTTCATTGATTTACAGAAAGCCTTTGATTCTGTGGAGACCTAGTAGTCATCGAAGCCCTAGCCAAACAGAGGTATGAAGCAAGAGGACCTAAGACTCCTTTAGATTTCTGTTTTTTAAATTAAAAGTTTATTTCTGCTTTTATGGAAGATTGTTTTAAATAAAGCCTACATAGAAAGATGTGGACAGAAGAGATAAATACAAATTCAAGAGATAAAACAGTTTTGTCTAAAGTCATAAAAGCATGAGAGATACATATTCAGGGGAGAACACTGGCTTGAAAAAGAAACACTCAAAGGACTCTCAAACATAGTGCTAGGAATAGCCCTTGACGTGGCCCAAACTCTCCATCATCCCCCAAATCGGTGGGAAAAAAATTACCTTCGTAGTTTAAGAAGAATGTTAATAAGCACGGTTGGTGATGTTACACTTGGCTTTCTTTTCCCTTTTGTTTTGGGCTCACATATGGCAGTTCCTGGGCTTACTTGTGGTTCTATATTCAGGAATTACTCCTGAATTAATTATGTCCTGGGGATTCAAACCAGGGTAGATCACATGCAAGGCATGCTTCTTAATGCCTGTACTTTCTCTCTGGCTCCAAATTTTCACAATATTTTACCTTAAATACATTGAGTTTGCTTGGTCAGGTGAGCTTCAGAAGAATCATATAGCCTGTGAGCTAACTGTGAAGCGTTAGCAGGAGGCTTATCAAAAATGTGAACAGAAAGGTGACCCAGCAGACGGAGATGTGTGACATATCAAAATATGGTGAACTGAAGTGGATGATGGGAGTTTGGGGAACGGATACATACTTTTGTGTTCTAGCATCGCTCAACTCAACAACAGATGCCTGTGTGCATGTAATGTTTATCATATATGAAATTACACACAAGTAAAGGCAAAGTTATGCTCAAATTATTCTTGAATAAATCAACAGCTTCGGAACAAATTTGTATTTTCAAAGTAAATATTATAACTGATTGTACATGGTTTGTTCTCTACACACAGCCTAGGGACTTATAAATAACAGTGCCTTTACTATGTTCTTTGTAATAACCATATTTTAGAATGTCCTCTATAACCTGTCAAAACACCTAGAGGGATTTAGAGCTGCCTGAGGATTAGCTCTCTGGCAATATGGTGGGACTTCAAAAACTGGATCTACAAACGGCCTAGAAAAAAATGTTAGAATCATTTCAAAAGACATTTGAAGGGTAACGATGTATCTTCACAAAGTTCTCGTTGCTCCATGTGCTGTACTAGTTCACAACCTTTGCAATAGCATAACCCAAATCCTGTTACGTGAAACAACAGTTTGGTATTGCAGTTTGAGGAAGGAAAAGGACAGTAGCATGTACCATGTGAAGATAGGCAGAACTAACAAAGGTCAAAATAGCTAAGAAAATAAGATACAAATCCTCTTCTCTGGCATCAACTGAAGAAAACTATCTCTGAAAGGAACCAAGTTTTCTGCAAGTATCCTCCTACTGCCTGAGTCTATTTGTTAATAAGAGCCTCTTTTGTTAATAAGGCACTGAATATATAGGGAAAGTGATGGTGCTTTTCCATCCACATTTTTCTTGTTTTTTAAAAAATATTTTATTATAACCACCGTGAGATAAACAATCACAAAGACATTCAAGTTTGGCTTTCGCCATACAGTGTTCCAGCACCCATCCCTCCACCAGTGCCCACCTCCCACCCCCCAATGCCCCTGATTCCCTCCCCCAACACTAGCCTGCCTCTATGGCATGTTCTTTATCTCTTTTCTCTCTTTTTCTTTCTCTCTTCCTTCTGTTACATATTGTGGATTGTAATACATAGACTTACAGGTTATCATGTGTATCTCTTTGCCTGTATTCAATGCTCAGTTCTAGGTGGATAATAGCACTTTCGACAATTATTAGCACACTGTTCCATTCTCTGTCTTACCTACACTCTGCCTCCCACGCGTTTGTGGTAATTTCCATTTTGACAAGACCTCTTGATCCACGTTTTGCCTGACCTTGGATATTTATATCATAATGTGTGTGTGTATAATGCAGATAAATACGTCATCCTATATTTGTCTTTTAAACAATTACAAAATTTTCATGTTTGGATTCAGCCATACAGCACTCATCCCTCTACCAGTGCCCATTTCCCACCACCAATGTCTCTGATTCCCTCCCCCTCCCCCTAGCCTGCCTCTGTGGCAGGTTCTCCATCTCTTTGCTCTCTTTCTCGTTCTCTCTCTCTCTTCCTTCTCTTACATGTAGATTGTAATACAAATAGAGGTTATCATGTGTATCTTTTGCCTGTATTTAATGCTAAGTTCTATGTGGTAATAAACTTTCAACAATTATTGGCACACTGTTCCCCACTCTGTCTTGCCTAACCTCTGCTCCCACTAATTTGTAGTAATTTCCACCTATGACATGACCCCCTGATCCACATTTTGCCTCACCTTGGATATTGGTATCATAATATGAGTATATATATATATATGTGTGTGTGTACATATATATATATATATGTATATATATGTTTATGTCATGCAAATAAATGCAGTCATTCTATATCTGTCTCTCTCCTTCTGGCTAATTTCACTCAACATGATCCTCTCCATGTCCATCCATTTATAAGCAAATTTCATAACTTCATTTTTTTCTAACAACTGCATAGTATTCCATTGTGTAGATGTACCATAGTTTCTTTATCCAGTCATCAATTTTCAAGCACTCTGGTTGTTTCCAGATTCTGGCTGTTGTGAATAATGCTGCTATGAATATAAAAGTAGGGTGTTTCTGCTGCGTGTTTTTAGCTTCCCAAGGTATATTCCCAGGAGTGTTATGACTGGGGTCAAATGGGAGTTCAATTTCTAGTCTTTGGAGGAATGTCCATATAGTTTTCCAAAAAGGTTGTACCAGTTGACATTCCCACCAACAATGGATGAGAGTCCCTTTTCCCTGCATCCACACCAGCACTTGTTCTTGCTCTTTTGGATATGTGCCAGTCTCTGTGGTGTTAGATGATATCTCATTGTTGTTTTGATTTGCATCTCTATGATGACTAATGATGATGAGCATTTTTTCATATGTATTTTGGCCGTTCGAACTTCCTTGTCGAAGTTCCTGTTAATTTCTTCTCCGCATTTTTTGTCGGGGTTGGCTGTTTTCTTCTTATAAAGTTCTACCAGTGCCTGCAGAACTGCCTGCACACTGTGGAATCTGAACTAGGGATCAGTCACATGCAGGGGCCACACCTGAAGCCCTATTCTGGTTTCCAGGACTGACTTTCTGTAGGCTGAGACCTTGGTTTTGAAAGAAATTTGAAATGTTGTTTGGTCTAGACTATGGATGTAGCAGGTAATCATAGATGGGACAAATAAAAAATTAGTTTGTATTATATCATATATATAGAAAACCTGTATCTATATATATGATATATATCATATATATATTCTATATATATGATATATTATATCATATATATAGAAACCAAATAAATATTAGTTTGTATTATATCATATATATAGAAAACCTGATCTTTCCCCTATAAGTTTCATCAGTAAATGCTCGAGATGAGAGCCTTCTACTGATAGAATACCACCTACATGGCAGAGCCTGGCAAGCTACCCGTGTTTTATTTGCTATGCCAAAAACTAGTAACAATTATGGACCTCAATTCCTTGACCTGAAGAATGGTTTGAGGCTCTTCCTGTCCCTGGAGCAAGCAGATGCCCTTGGGCTATACTTGCTTGCAACAGGATGTATGGAGATGTTACTGATGCCAGCTCGAGCAAATTGATGAACAACAGGAATACAGTGATCCAGTTTGGCCAAACCACCATAATGTATTCTGCCACCCGTGAAATGAATCACTGTATCACTGTCTTCCCATTCATCATCAATTTGCTCGAGCAGGCACCAGTAACATCTCCATATGTCCTGTCTCATGAAAGTAGAGCCCAAGGGCACCTGCTTGCTCCACGACATAAAGAGCCTGAAACCATTCCATCAGGTCATGGGAATGAGGTCTATAATTGTTACTGGTATTTGGCATATCAAATACGACATGGGTAGCTTGCCAGGCTCTGCCGTGGGTAGCATCCTCTTTTAGTCACCTCTAAATACAGCATTTATTGATGTAAATGCTGTGGATAGCCTGTGATAGGCTGGTCTGCTGGGTGGAGTTCTGATGAGGGGGAAGTCCGGATGTGGAAAATGGAGGCCCTCATGGAGTGGGGTTCGTCTGGCTTGTTGCAAGGCTCTGCTGGGGTGGCAGGCCTGAGCTAGAACCCGCCATCACTCCCGGTTGCCTCATGAGCGGCTGGGCACAGGGAGAGACAGTAGCAGCTCTGCCCCATGTCTGTGAGTCTCTGGATCAGCATACCTGGGCCGGATTTAAAGAAGACTGCTGCAGGGTGGATCTCGATGAGCCGGACTGTGATAGGCTGGTCTGCTGGGTGGAGTTCTGATGAGGGGGAAGGCCAGATGTGGAAAATGGAGGCCCTCATGGAGTGGGGGGTCATCTGGCTTGTTGAGAGGCTCTGCTGGGGTGGTGGGCCAGGACTAGAACCCGCCATCCCTCCCGGTTGCCTCGTGAGTGGCTGGGCACAGGGAGAGCCAGTAGTAGCTCTGCCCCATGTCTGTGAAATGAATATAGAGGTAAAATTCTTCCAAAATAGTTTTCTCTTTCTGAAGCCAGTGTTAGAGTCTTTTAAACCATTTTATTGTGCTCCAGTATATATACTGTTCTGTTACACCATTTTAAGTGTATAAATTTTAGTTTCATAGTTTTATAGTTACAAGTACCTACAATTCTCAACCTGGGTCAATTGTAGAATATTTCATCAACTTAAGAAATCTCAGACCCTTTAATTGTTACTGCCTTCATTTCTCTATTACCTGAGACCCATCTAATCATTCATTTACTCAGTTAAAATTTCGGAGGGTTGAAGCCACAATTGGTGCTGGGAATTGCTTTGGCATCATTCAGGGAAAAGTGAGGTGTTGGGAACTGAACTCTGAATGTTCATGTAGTCCTTTGCTCTGTCTCTCAGACTTTCTTTTACTTTATATCTCTAAGAATTTCTATTGTGGCATCACAAAATGTATGGTTTTTGTGACAACCTTTTTTGACTTAGTGTGTTTTAAAAAATATCCATATTTATGGCATGTGCACTTTAATTGCATTTATACATAAGGGTGATCACTTCATAAGTGATCATTGATGTCAAAAGAGGGGTTCGACAGGGTGATACCATCTCACCAAAACTCTTCAGTGCCACCCTCGAAAACATCATGAGACAATTAGAATGGGAAGGAATGGGAGTGAAGATAGATGGTCGGCAACTACACCACCTCTGCTTCGCTGATGACATCGTTCTAATAACACCAAACATTAGCCAAGCGGCACAAATGCTGGCTGACTTTGACCGAGAATGTGGAAAGGTAGGTCTACAGCTGAATCTGAAGAAAACTATGTTCATGAGAAATGAACTAGTTCCTGAGGCCCCATTCACTCTCAATGGAACAAACATCTCTGAATGCAGCAGTTATGTGTACCTAGGTCGAGAAGTCAACATGATGAACGACCTAAAACCTGAGCTGCGCAGGAGGAAGAGAGCAGCATGGAATGCCTTCAAAGGCATCGAAGAAATAGTTAAAGGACAAAGAACCTCCGGCTCGGGCACATCTCTTTGACTCCACCGTTCTCCCTGCATTAACATACGCCTCAGAGACTTGGGCCCTACAAAAGCAGGATGAAAATGCTATTCTGGTCTCCCAGAGAGGCATCGAAAGAGCTATGCTTGGAATATCACGTCTCACTCAAGTGAGAGAAGGAATCGGAGTTCTGACCTCCGTCGCTATTCCAGAATCCGGGACGCTGTCTTGTTTGCCAAGGCATCGAAAATCAGATGGGTTGGACATGTAATGCGATTTGGAGACAACCGCTGGACTAGAGCCATTACCGACTGGATCCCACGGGATGTCAAAAGATCACGTGGCCGCCCACCTACAAGATGGTCAGACTTCCTTGTTAAGACCCTGAAGGAACGGTTTGAGGCTCTTCATATTCCTGAATCAACCAGATGCCATTGGGCTACATTGGCACGTGATAGGGTCCAATGGAAATGTTACTGGCGCCCGCTCGAGCAAATCGATGAATAACGGGATTCAAGTGATCAAGTGATCAAGTGACATAAGGGTATATATACAGTTTTTGTTTTGGGGGGTCACACCTGGCCAAGTCGGGGTTACTCCTGGCTCTGCTCTCAGGATATTTGTCATGGTAGTGCTTGGGGGACTTTGACATCCTGGGGATCAAGCATGGGTTGGCCACGTGCAAGGCAAACACCCTACCTGCTGTACTACCACTCTGGCTTAATTTATATTTTGTTTTATGGGCCATACCTAGCAATGCTCAGTACTTAACTCCCTGCTATGCACTGAAGGATCATTCCTCGCAGTGCTCTGGGACAATAATGGAGTGCTGAGAATTGAACCCTGGTCAGCCTCTTGCAAGACAAGTACCCTGCACTATCACTTCCATGTCTTTAATTCCCTTTACTGGCCCAATATTCCCTTTTTTTTTAAACACGGCAGAGCCTGGCAAGCTACCCATGTTTTATTTAATATGCTAAAAACTAGTAACAATTATGGGCCTCAATTCCCTGAAACCAACCTGAAGAATGGTTTGAGGCTCTTCCTGTCCCTGAAGCAAGCAGATGTCCTTGGGATACACTTGCTTGCCACATGACATATGGAGATGTTACTGGTGCCTGCTCAAGCAAATTGATGAACAATAGGAAGACAGTGATTAACCCCTTATCAGATGGGTATTGGGTGAATATTCTTTCCCATTCTCTGAACTGTCTTTGCATCTTTGTCACTGTTTCTTTTGAGGTGCAGAAGCTTTTTAGCTTCATGTAGTCCCATATGTTTATCTTTTCTTCTAGTTGTTTTGTAAGTGATGTTTGTTCTTTGAAGATGTGCTTAGCTTCAATGCCGTGAAGGGTTTTTCCTACATTTTCTTCAATGTACTTTATGGATTCAGGTCTGATATTAAGATCTTTAATCCATTTTTTAATCTTTTTATTTTTTAAGTATTTTATTATACTACCATGACATATACAATTACAAAGATGTTCATATTTGGGTTTTGGTCATACAGTGTTCCAGCACCCATCCCTCCACCAGTGCCCATCTCCCACCACCAATGTCTCTGATTCCCTTCCCCCCTCCCCAGCCCGCCTCCATAGCAGGTTCTTTATTTCTTTCCTTTTCTATCTCTTTTCCTTCCCTTCCAGATTGTGGATTACAAAACATACATTAAAGGGTTGTCATGTATATATTTTTGCCTTTATTTAATGCTTAGTTCTATGTTGGTATTAGTACTTTCAACAGTTGTAAGCACACTGTTCCATTTTCTGTCTTACCTGGCCTCTGACTCCCACACATTTGTAATAATTTCCAAGTTTGCAATCTTCAATCTGATTTTTTATCTGATCTGATTTTTAAAAAATTTTTTATTATACCACCGTGAAACATACAATTACAAAGGTGTTCATAATTGGTTCTTGGTAATACAGTATATCAGCACCCATCCCTCCACCAGTGCCCCATTTCCACCACTAATGTACCCCACCCCCTCCCGCCCACCCTCATGCTGCCTTAATAGCAGGTACCCCAGTTTCCTCTCTTTCTCTCTGTCTCTCTCTGTCTCTGCATCTCTCTCCCTCTTCTTTTTACACATTGTGACTAGCCCTGCAGATATTTAGAGTTTATCACTTAAGTCTCTTTGTGTATATTCAATGGTGAGTTTTAATCTGCCATTACCATTTTCCACACTTAGTAAAACACTGGTATCTATTTATGTCATATTAATGAATGCAGTCATTCTATATCTGTCCTTTTCCTTCTGACTAATTTCACTCAGCATGATAGTATCCATGTACATCCATTTGCAGGTAAATTTCATAATTTCATCTTTTCTGACAGCCACATAGTATTCCATAGTGTAGATGAACCACAGTTTCTTTAGCCAGTCCTCTGTTCTCAGGCATTTGGGTTGTTTCCAGATTCTAGCTATAGTGAATAGCGCAGAGATGAATAAAGAAGTACAGATAGTGTTTCTGCTATATGTTTTTTGGTCTCTCGGGTATATTCCCAGGAGTGCTATTGCTGGATCAAATGGGAGCTCAATATCTAGTTTTCGGAGGAATGCCCATATTGTTTTCCAAAAGGGCTGGACCAGTCGGCACTCCCACCAACAGTGGATGAGAGTCCCTTTTTTCCCCACATCCACGCCAGCACCAGTTGTTCTTGCTGTTTTGGATGTGTGCCAGTCTCTGTGGTGGGAGATGGTACCTCATTGTTGTTTTGATTTGCATCTCCCTGATGATTAAAGATAAAGAACACTTTTTAATATGCCTTTTGGCCATTCGAATTTCTTCTTTTTGGAAGCTTCTGTTCATTTCTTCTCCCCATTTTTGATGGGGTTGGCTGTTTTTTCTTGTGGAGTGCTACCAGTGCCTGATATATCCTGGGTATTAACCCCTTGTCAGATGGGTATTGGGTGAATATCCTTTCCCACTCTGTGGATTGTCTTTGTATCTTGGTCACCGTTTCTTTTGAGGTGCAGAAGCTTTTTAGTTTTATATAATCCCATTTGTTTATCTTTGCTTCCATTTGCTTGGTCAGTGGTGTGTCGTCTTTAAAGATACTGATTTTTTGAGCGTGGTATTAGAGGTCCAAGTTAATATTTTTTACATGTAGCTGCCCAGTTTTCCCAGCACCACTTGTTTAAGAGGCTGTCCTTGCTCCATTTCATACTTTTTGCTCCTTTATCGAAGATTAATTGTTCATGTATTTGAGGCTGAATGTCAGGATACTCAATCTATTCCATAGGTCTACAGATCTATTTTTATTCCAATACCATACTGTTTTAATTACCACTGCTTTGTAGTAGAGTTTGAATTTGGGAAAGGTGATCCCTCCCACTTTTCCCAAGGAATGCTTTAGCTATCCTTGGGGGTTTATTATTCCATACAAATTTCAGAAGTGTTTTGCCAATTTCTTTGAAGAATGTCATGGGTATCATTATAGGAATCGCATTGAATCTGTATAAAGCTCTAGGGAGTATTACCATTCTGACAACGTTTATTCTCCTAATCCATGAGCAGGGAATGTGTTTCCATTTCCTTTTGTCCTCTTATTTCTTGGAGTAACATTTTGTAGTTCTCTTTGTAGAGGTCCTTTATGTTCTTCGTCAAAGAGATTCTGAGATATTTGATTTTCTGTGGCACAATTGTGAATGGGATTGTGTTCTTAATATCCCTTTCTTCTCTTTTGCTATTTGTATATAGGAAAGCCACTGACTTTTGGGTATGGACTTTGTACCCTACCACTGTACTATAGGTATATATTGTTTCTAGGAGCTATATGATAGAGAGTTTAGAGTTCTTTAGGTATAATATCTTGTCATCTACAAATAGTAATAGATTGAATCCTTCCTTGCCTATCTTGACACCCTTAATGCCTTTTCTTCTCTGATTGCTATGTCAAGTATTTCCAGTACTATATTGAATAGAAGTGGTGAGAGTGGGCAAACTTGTCTTGTCCCTGATCTTAGGGGAAGGCTTTTAGTTTTTCCCAATTGAGAATGATGCTCACTGTGAGCTTTTGGTAGATGACTTTGATTATATTGAGGAAGATTCCTTTAATCCCCAATTTTATGGAGGGTTTTAATCATGAACCGATGTTGGATCTTGTCAAATGCATTCTCTGCTTCTCTTGATAGGATCATATGAGTTTTTATTTTTCTCTTATTGATATGATGTTGATTGACTTGCAAATGTTGAATCATCTTTGGATTCCAGTTTATGAATCCTACTCGGTCATAATGTATAATCTTTTTGATAAGTCTTTGAATTCTTTTTTTTTTTTTTGCTAGTTTTGTTGAAGATCTTTGCACCTGTATTCATCAGGGAGATTAGTCTGTAGCTTTCTTTTTTTGTGTTGTCTCTGCCTATTTGGGTATCAGGGTGATATGTGCCTCATAGAAGCTATTTGCAAGTGTTTCTGTTTCTCCTATTTCCTGGAAGACCTTGAAAAGGATTGGCAGTAGTTCCTCCTTAAAGGTTTGGTAGAATTCACTAGTGAATTCCTCTGGACCCTGGGCTTTTGTGTTTGGGCAGATTTTTAATTACTGTTTCAATTTCCTCGATGGTGATAGGCTTATTCAGGTTTTGGCAGTCTTCTTGCTTCAGCCATGGAGGTTACAGGACTTCAGGAATTTATCCATTTCTTCCAGGTTCTCATGTTTAGTGGCATACAGATTCTTAAAGTAACCTCTGATGATCTTTTAGATTTCTGTGGTTTCTGTTATGATGTTCCCCTTTTCATTTCTGATTCTGTTTATTTGGATTCTCTCTTTCCCTGTCCTTATAAATCTTGCCAGTGGTTTGTTGATCTTGTTTATTTTTTCAAAGAACCAGCTCTTGGTTTCTTTAATAGTTTGTATTGTTTTTGGGATTCCAGCTCTTTGATTTCCTCTCTAGGTTTTATTATTTCCTTCTTTCTGCCTGGGTTGGGCTCCTTTTGTTGGTCTTTTTTAAATATTTTCAGCTGTAAAGTCAGGTTATTTATTTATGTGGGCCCTTTCTTCTCTTCTGATGAATGTTTGCAGAGCTATGACATTCCCCTTAAAACTGCCTTTGCTGTATCCCACAAATTCTGATAGTTGGTGTCTTCATTTTTATTTGTTCCAGGAATCTTTGGATTTCCTGTTTGATTTCTTCTATGATTCACTGGTTGTTCAGCAGTGAGCTGTTCAGTTTCCAGGTGTTTGGTTGAATCCCTTTTTCTGTGTGTGGTTAACTTCCATTTTCAGTGCATCATGGTCTGAAAAATCAGTTGACACAGTTTCTATCTTTTTTTAATTTTATTGAGGTAAGCTTTGCAATTCAGTATGTGATCTATCTTGGAGAATTTTCTGTGTACACTGGAGAAAAATGTTTATTCAGCTTTTTTGGGATGAAAAGCCCTATATATATCAACCAGTCCTCTTTCTTCCATTTCTTCCTTCAGGGCCTGTATTTCCTTGATGAGTTTCAGTCTTGCCACTCTATCATGAGTTGATAAAGCAGTGTTTAAGTCTCCGACTACTATTGTGTTACTCTTAATGTTTTCTTTGAAGTCTATTAGCAGTTGTTTTAAGTTTTTTGCTGGCCCCTCATTGGATGCATTTATGTTTAGGAGTATAATTTATTCCTGGGATACATATCCCTTAATTATTAGCAGATTGCAGTTCCTATTAGGAAATTGTCCCTTCTAACCTTTTTTTAGCCTGAAGTCTATGTTGTCAGATACTAGTATGACCACACCTGCCTTTTTTGAGGAGTTGTTTGCATGGAGAATTGTCTTTCTGCCTTTGACTTTGAGTCTGTGTTTGCTCTAATTATTCAGGTATGTTTCTTGTAGGCAGCAGAATGTTGAATTCATGTTTTTAATCCAGTTTGCCACTCTGTCTCTTAATTGGTGCATTTAGGCCATTGACCTTGAGAGAGATTATTGTCATAGAATTTTGTGCCAGCTTTTTGAATAAGTTTGTTGTGCTTTGAGAGTTTGTCTTATCTTATAGCAGCTCCTTCAGTCCTTCTTTTAAAGTTGGTTTAGAGTCTATGACAGTGTTGAGCTGTTGCTTATCTATGAAGTTGTGTATCTTTCCTTCAAATCTGAAGGTGAGCCTTGCCAGGTAAAGAAATCTTGGTGAGGCCTTCATTTCGTTGAGTCTTTTCATGATATCCCTCCATCATCTTCGGGAACTTGGGGTGTTTCCTCTGAAAAATCTACTGTAAATCTTAGGGATTTTCCTTTGTATGTGATTTCCTTCTTTGGTCTTGCTGCTTTCAGTATTCTATCTCTATCAATGTTTCTAGTTATTTTGATTAGGATATGTCTTGGAATATTCTTATTTGGATTTCTTTTAGATGGTAGACTTTGGGCCTCCTGAAACTGGGAGCATGTGCTCTTTAGTTCTGGGAACTTCTTAGCAGTGATTGCTTTGATAGTTGCTTCTTTGTCTGGGTTTTCTTCTTGTCCCCCTGGGATCCAATGATCCTTATGTTTTTCCTTTTGACTTCTTGATTATCTCTTGTCTATTCATTACTATGAGTTTTTTTTCCATCTTCTCCTGTTGCCGAGAAAGTCTCTGCACATCATCTTCGAGCTCACTGATTCTGTCCTCAGCAGCTGTGACTCTGCTGCAAAGGTCTTCCAATGAGTTTTTCATTTCCCCACCTCATTTTTAATATCTGTTATATCTGCTTGCATTTTCATTTCTATTTCCCTCACTTCTGCTTTCCTGTCCTCTTAAATTTAATTGGCTCTGTGTTTCATTGCTTCCTTGAGCTCCTTGTGCATCCTTAACAGCTCCCTTCGAAATTGCTTATCAGAGAGGTTATACAGCTCATCATTATTGCTTGGCTCATCTTGGCAGGTGTTTTCACTCACAGAGCTTGATGGAATTCTGCATTGCTTTACCATTATGATTGTTACAGGTTGCAACTTGAGTGTATTTGTGTGACTGGACAGTACAGTGGGAGTTGTCGATGGTTGTTCACAGAGTTTGTGGGATATGGGGACATTGTGGCTATGGGATGTGGGGAGTATTGTGGCTAATACATCCCAGTACTTCTATATAGGATATCCAAAAACTGATTATTTCACATTGACGTGCTATCACATCCATCCGGTTTTGAGTTTGGGTGTGAAATCTGGAGTTAGAGTGGCCCAGGTCAGGGAGATTGACTCAGGGGAGGGTGCCAGGTCCAGGGGATGGAGGGGCTTGGGCAGCACTCCAGGCCGCCAGTCATTTGTCCTCTGCTTTGCCCGGTGCTTGACCCCATCCACATTTTTCACCCTGAAAATCTTCCCCAAATATTTTCCTTTTCAAAATGATTTAAGAGAAAAAAATAACAAAGTTCAGGAGTGAAAATATTCTCTTTTATTCCTATATCTACCCTTTATTTTATTATCTGAGTCAAAATGTATATAAATTTCATCTCTGTCCAACAATACTACACTAGCCATAGAAGCACACCCACATAAAGGGATTATTAATCCTCAAAGTCATGACACAATTTGATGCAGGCTGAAATATACTTCCACAGATGGTCGTGCTGTGGTGTATTTTATTTGGAAAATATTAACAAAGCAATACCCTTTTGCTGTTTTCTTCCCTGAAAGCAATTATTACATGAAAAGGTAGACAGGCAGGACGTACTTAGCAAACAAAGACTAAAGAGTTGTCATCAGCTTAGAAATGTTCTGGAAAATAAATGAGGGCCACTAGCCAATAATATGACTGCAATATACAGAAATGAAAAGTCTGTGTTTTTAACATATGAATACTTATATCCCACATCACAGTTTGATGAAGCAAGAGATAAATGATCCAACCTTGATTGTTTTTACAGGAATATGACAATCCCCCAAAGAAGAGAAACAGAATGTCTCTACTCTCACATAAAAAGCAAATTACAGATAAAAAAATCTCTACTCTCAGAGCAAGATTCAATTAAAAAAATATGTCTGGCTTTGACAGAGCAAATTCCAGGCATAGTGTATTTTCATAGAAGTTGAAAATACAGGAAAGATTTGAGTGCATAAAAACCCACAGAACTTTTCAATACTTGTCATAATTTTTTTGTCATACTAAACATGGATTTCCGTCTCTTTACCTCATGTTTTCCCTCTAACTGATCCTGCAAGTGCCAATATGCTTTTGACCGTGTTTCCTTTCTTGAAAATCACTGTATAATAACTGCATGGTAGATATTAACACTGCCTTACAGCAATTCCATAATGGACAGTACTTTGTCTAGGAGTGTATCTATGTGCATATGTGTATGTGTGTGTGGGGGGGGCATGTATCCACATTGTTTAAATGACAAGATGAAAACTACAGAAAGGGATATCTGAGATAATTTACCACGGTCATGCTAAAAAGTACAGTTTGAAGATCAAAGTTCAAGACAAAGACAATTCTGGGACATCCCTTTCTATCTTCTTTAGAAACATTCAATGGTGATAGTGTCTTTGTATTATTTGAAGAGAAAAAACAACACAAAGAATTTCTAAAAGTCATACAATTTTGGACCTAAGCCTTTTACATACAGTCCCCTCTTTGTCAGCTCTCATCTACTTTGTACAGAATATCATTAAAAAATTTGAGACATTATGTTCTGTATCTGGTTATAACACTCACAGTCACTGTCAGCCAACACAAAAACACTCCAATACAGGAATAAACTGTGTTAATAAATAGTTCCATTTGGGTATTAACAAGCTGTTTCTTTTTGTCTTATTTCATTCTTCAGTTGACACTGTGACCTGTGACAAACCAAAGTAGGCATTTCTTCTTCTCATCTCCCTCTACCTGGAGCAGCATAGTCTTTATTCGGTCCCCCTTTTGCCCCTGGAAATAATTGCCTACATTTTGTGACCTATATTACATATGTTTCAACCTGTTCTCCAAACATTAGCTGTTTGGGATTAAAATAGTTTCTGAGAAGCATTTTTAGCCTTTCCTTGAACTCCTGCCAATCTGTGGCTTTTCACTAAAAGGAAAATGCTGAACATTACGAAACATAATGAAGATTAGATTAGTCAGGAGATACTAAATAGCATATTATTGCATATATCATAACCCCCAAATAGTAATGTGTTGGTATTTTAGTGGTTTAAGCAACACAAATGTTTAAGAAGGTAATAGAAATATAAACCTCAGTTTATACTGCGTTTTTACTGAAAACTAAGAAATGGGTGGAGTCTGGAAAATCATATGGGTTTGATATTTTAATATATGTAATATTACATATTATTTATTTAACCAGATTTAGAAAAATCTTTGCTATATTCCCAAAAAATGTATTATTCCAATAAAATATTAATTAATATGTGATAAATAATATAAGAACATAATATATCTGTGAATTAGACTTAAGTCTGTAGGAATCTAATTCTCCTAGTACCCTAATTCAAGAATTGGGACAAACCCTATTCATAATTTTATCAGATTTGGTTTAGTGTAAAGTAACTTATAGCTGTGTGAAAAAGAAAAGCCATTGTGTTAAAACAATAACACCACCACAAAAACTCACTTAACACTTTATTTTTTAAAAAATTTTTATTACACCACCATGAGACATACAATTACAAAGGTGTTCATAATTGGTTCTTGGTAATACAGTATTCCAGCACCCATCCCTCCACCAGTGCCCCATTTCCACTACCAATGTACCCCACCCCCTTCCACCCACCCCAGGCTGCCTCAATAGCAGGTACCCCTGTTTCCTCTCTTTCTCTCTCTGTCACTTAACACTTTAAAGACACTAAGCCGTTTCTATGAAGTAGATGCAGTATTTTCATCCCTGTGGTACAGATGAGGAAAATAAGGTACAAAGAAAGATATGAGTTAAGCAGCTTGTCAAAATTACAAGTTAATTGATAGTAGGTAGAGAAATATTTAAGCCCAGAAATATAGCCCATAATACTATATTACTCTATGCTCTCTATACTACATGAGTGAAGGAGTGTTGCCATCTTTATACCACAGACTATTACAAAATAGGCATTTTAGCAATCATTCATTCATACACATACTGATCAACTATATGCTTAGCAGTGACTATGTTTGAGGCATTGTTATCAAATGGAAGTTTAATTATAAACAGATAAGTACCTTGCTCTTTGGAAATTTAGTTAGTTTGGGAGGTTAGTGGTAAAATAAAGCCTACAGAGCGTTGGAGGAAAGTACACTAAAAGTGGGTCTGGAAGTTTAACAAGCTTAAGAATTGCCAAGAGGACTTATTAAAATACAAATTGCTGAGGCCTGGGAGATAGCTTGAGTAGAAGAATGTACACTTTCATGTGCTTTATACACTCATCCCAAGTACTGCCTGGTATGGACTGGTACCCCAGCACTTCATCAAACCATCAATCTAGGAGTGGCCTCTTCTACATCCTGAGCACTTGAGGTATACTGTTTATTAAAATAATCACAGACTGCTTACTTTATCCCCACAGTTTATCATTTAATAGATTTGTATCTTAAGGCACAAGAATCTGCATTTCTAACCAGTTAATAGATAAGGTCAATGATTACTGAAAAGGGCTATATGAAACCACAATTTCAAAAAATTAATTAGGAGAGAAGCATTAAAAATTGTGCTTTGTTGAGATTCTGTGGTATACAGCACTATTAATAATGGCTTCTCATGCACAAAATTCCAACACCACACCTATCACCAGAGAATATTCCCTCCTGCTCCCAAGGATACCAAGATTCCTCCCTTCCAATCTCTTCAACTGAATTGTGTGGACCAGTTCTCCTGTTATATTGTCTTTGGACCTCTCTTGCCACCTTGCTATGAATCTTTAAGTGTCACATATAAAAGAGGTCATTCTTTGATATATGAGATCATCCCTTTCCTTCTAATTGACTTAATTCAACATGATCTCCTTTAATTCCATCCCTGTTGATGCAAATTGCCTGGTTTTGTACTTTCTTAAAGCTGTATAGTATTCCATTGTGTAAATATAGCACAACTTCTCAATCTGTTCATCTGTAGTTGGGTCGTTAGATTGTTTCCATATCTTGGCAATTGTAATGTGTGGCAATGGATATGCATATACATATATTCATTAGAATGAATTTTTCAGTACAAATACCAAGATATGGTATTGCTTAATTTTATGGTAATTCTAGTCCTATTTTTTAAAATAGATATGCATACTGCTTTCCATAAAGGCTGAACTAGATGACAGTTACACCAATAGTGGATGAGGGTTCCTTTCTCACCACAAGCCCACTAAAACTGGCTATTTCCAGGCTTTTGGAAATGTGCCATTCCTATAAGAAATAGATGATATCTCACTGTTGTTTTGATTTGCATATCCCTAATCAGGAGTGATGATGAACTGTTTTTCATATTCCTGTTGGCCATCCATATATCTTCTTTGGGGAAGTGTTTATTCATTTCCTAGAGGTGATGCATTTTGGGGGAGGTCGGGCAGGGAGTACCACACCTGGAAGTGTTCAGGGCTCTACACTTAGAGATCACTCCTGGTGGTGCTGGGTGCCAGGAATTGAACCCAGGTTGGTCACGTAAAGGCAAGTCCAAGGGAAGAGTATTTTCAGTCTTGTTAATTGTGCATCTGTGGTGGCAAATTTGCACTTAGTAAGAAGTAATGACCCATAGCAAATATGAGCTGAAGGCTGCCAAGGGAATGTCTCTCACTTTGACTTAAAATGCCAATATGCTTTCTAGTACCCAGCAGCCATCACAGCCATTCAAACACACTTCACTTGATCACTTGAATCCCGTTATTCATCGATTTGCCCGAGCCGGTGCCAGTAACATTTCCATTGGACCCTATCATGTGCCAATGTAGCCCAATGGCATCTGGTTGATTCAGGAATATGAAGAGCCTCAAATTGTTCCTTCAGGGTCTTGACAAGGAAGTCTGACCATCTTGTAGGTGGGCGGCCACGTTATCTTTTGACATCCCGTCGGATCCAGTCGGTAATGGCTCTAGTCCAGCGGTTGTCTCCAAATCGCATTACATGCCCAGCCCATCTGATTTTTGATGCCTTGGCAAACGAGACAGCATCCCTGATTCTGGAATAGCGACAGAGGTCAGAACTCCAGATTCCTTCTCTCACTTGAGTGAGGCGTGATATTCCAAGCATAGCTCTTTCGATTCCTCTCTGGGAGACCCGAATAGCATTCTCATCCTGCTTTCGTAGGGCCCAGGTCTCTGAGGCATATGTTAATGCAGGGAGAACGGTGGAGTCAAAGAGATGTGCCCAGAGCCGGAGGTTCTTTGTCCTTTTAGCTATTTCTTCAATGCCTTTGAAGGCATTCCATGCCGCTCCTCTCAGATACACCCGGTAGAGCAGAAACCAGCTTTCCCTGTTGAAGCCCCTGCATTCCATGGACCACGAGAGCAATTTCCCACCCGAGTCTACCATCCTGATGGAGCCTTGGAGGATCCCAGAGAAACCCCCACACCTTGCTGGCAGCGATCTTCACAATCCACACTCCGCAGCTGGTAAGATCTCCACCCAGCAGATTAATCCAGTCTCCAGTCCGGCTTGTCAGAAACTCAGCCTACAAGGACCCACCCTGCAGAGACCCGCCCTTCAGAGGAGAGTATTTCAAGCCTTAGGCTTGAGCCTAAGACACAGATACACCCCTGCAGAGCAGAAACTAGCTTTCCCCATTGCGCGTGGCTACTTTGCGGCCACGTGATTTACCTCCAAATTACCATAAATATTCTACCCACCCCTCTGAGAGAGCCCCACAAAGTAGTGAGAGTATAGCACCAGCATGGCAGAGCCTGGCAAGCTGTCCAATGCATGTTCGATATGCCAAATCCAGTAACAGAAATGTTTATTTTCCTGACCTGAGCGGCATTCAAACACAAGATAAGATTAAATAAGATGTAGATTAGATTAATCTTAAAGCCATAGACGTGAAAGTGAAGTCAGACAATGATGTTTTGAGAATATCCAAGTTGGAAAGTAACATTTAACAACACTCAACTAGGGTAGGAGGTAGTGCTAATGTGAAGCAAACTACTATTTAGGAATTTTTTCCCATCAGTCCAAGAAATATATTTCACCTATATAGAAAATAACACTAATTTTTATTGGAAGATGATAAAAATTGCTAATAATTTCCTGGGCCTGGTTGAACCATATTGAAAAAAAGTTTGAGCATTTTTTGTAAGAGGGAAATTTGCCAGATTTATACTTATCTTTTGGAAAGATAAAGGAGTAAAAAGGAACTATTAGAAAGGGATAATACTTTGTGAGTCTAAATATATTAAAATGTAGATATATAAAAATATTTTTCTATAAAATAATTCATTGGTTAATGCTGTAGGACATAAAAAAACTTCCAATGCTGCTATAAAATTGTATGATGTGGAAAGGAGCAAGGCATTTAGCTGACATTCCTTCCAGACCAAGTATAATGATTTTCTAACAATGAAGATGCCATTTTACCATGCTCTGCAAATAGCTTTATATCAAGGACAACCAATAGCATAATCCATTAGGAAAGAAACAGTCTACCTGAAGATTTGGAAAGTCTTTTAGGAGGTGAGAGTCTATAATTTAGATATCTGGGTACTAATGCTTTGTCTTGGTCTAGGTGATTAAAAGCTAGGTAATTTAGCCAATGAACAAATCTTTAGGCTGACAGAATGCATCAGACCTATAGAGGTGATTTGTTTGAGTTGCATATTTTACTCCTTTCCACTATGCCTTTTAGTGCTGAAATTGAGCAGCTTACATAGAGTGCTTGTTCTCCTGTATATGAAATCTTGTCCATTGTTCTTCAATGTCATCTACCTAGACGTGGTGACATCTTTAAACTAGTCCCTGGAGGTGTTTAAGGTTTTGACCCCTGCTATTACCTAAAATCATCACTCTTCAATTCCAGCGTTACTCTTCTATTCATTCTCATGACTTCATATTTTCTTTGCACTTTACTCTGTGAAAGGACAGGTTTTACCATTAGAATTTTAATTGTTCCTAGGTGAGAGATACAATACTGTATAAAACTTTAGGAGAAAATAAGTTCTGAATAAAACTGTGAAGTGAATTTGTGGTGTGATTCACGCTAAGGTCCAGATTGTTGGTATGTTTTTGATAATCTTGGTAATTTTGTGCTGAATAAAAGAAACATCAAAACTGTGAGCTTATCACCACCAAATATGTGTTAACCCAGAGAATACATTAAATCTTTAATGGGCTTAAACATAAACAAAGAGAAAAAATTGAGAAGTTTAAAAAGAATACAATGCCCCAAGGCATATACATTTTTATTCCATGGTGAATAGGAAATAGATGGCAGTAAAAGCAGAACTGATGATTCAAAAGCAGCTGGAGACACTGAAACAGAAATTAATCCTACTTACCTAACTATTAAAATTGGAAAAAGGGCTCTGTGGGGTTGAAAGCCAGCACCTAATAGGAAATGGAATGTTGACACTAAGAAACCATGACCAATCAGTCGTAGGTCATTCACACACAGCTACAGCAAAGCACACAAGTGGAAAAATCTCATAATTAGGAGTAACTGGGCGGATGGCCACTTGGAATCACTGTAAAAAGTGAGGATATTTTGAGTAGATGCAGCAGTATTGCTTTCAAGGGTGAGCACTAACAACAAATGACTTTCCAAGGACTGCAAGTTTCCACTGCTGCTGCTAAGGGCTAAAATCATTTGTATTAGCACATTATTGACCAGAGCCACAGCTCCAAGCATATCAATCATTGGAAAATAACATCTCTTCTGCTACCTTGTCTTTGCTATTGATGTGATCATTTTCTGTAAAGGTGGTAGAAAAGTTCATTTTATCCCAAATTTTTTTCTAAGTGACAAATTTCACAATTTTATCATTATATAGATTTTATTCTAATGATTTTGTTTTATTTTAAATTTCATTACACCACTTTGGGGGTTTAGGAGCCAGGAAACGATCCTTCACAGCAGTCCCAGTCCACATATCCGTAGGTCTCCACTGGGACAGTGTGGGGCAGCACAAGGTTTTTTTTTTTACCTTTATTTAAACACTGTGATTTATTTATTTATTTTTTGCTTTTTGGGTCACATCCGGCGGCGCTCAGGGGGTTACTCCTGGCTCTGCACTCAGGAATTATTCCTGGCAGTAGTCAGGGGACCATATGGGATGCTGGGGATGGAACCGGGTCAGCTGCGTGCAAGGCAAATGCCCTACCCGCTGTGCTATTGCTCCCGCCCCAACACTGTGACTTAAAAAAGTACAAAGTTTTTTACAGTACAGTTGTTACAAGTATTCATTATTCCAACACCAATATGACCACCAAAGACTTTCATTTCCCACCTGTCCCCCCATCCCCATAATTGCTCCCTTAGGAGCACTAGAGAGCAAGTAGCAGCTCTGCCCCATGTCAGTGCCCTCTCCTACTCCATGGGGCCCGCCATTTTCCACATCCGGACTTCCCACTCGTCACAACTCCACCCAGCAGACCAGACTATCACAGCCCGGCTTGCGCGGCCGCTAGCGGCCGGCCGTCGTGTTCATCAAGAAATGTTTTAGTTAGAGGTGACTACAACAGTATGCCACCCGCACGGCATGCCTGGCAAGCTGCTCGTGGAGTAATGATATGCCAATTACCAGTAGCATTTATATTTGGTCATTCCCGTGACCTAATATAATTGTTTGAGGCTCTTTATGTTCCTGGAGCAAGCAGATGCCTTTGGGTTCTACTAGCATGAGACAGGGCATATGGAGATATTACTGGTGCCCGCTCTAGCAAATAGATGATTAACGGGAAGATAGTGATAGTAATACACCACTTTTAGACATACAATTGCACGATGCTCATGCTTGAGTTTTGGTTCTACAGTGTTCCAACACCCATCCCTCCACCCGAACCCATCTCCCATCACCAATATCCCCACCTTCCTCCCCCATCCCGCACCCCAACTACTTGGCAGGTTCTGTATATCTTTTCTTTCCTCTCTATCTCTCCCTCCCACCTACCTTTCCTACACATCGTAGAATGCAGTACATTAAAGGACATAACTGTTTCCACTAGTTTGATGGACCATGTGGCCACAAGCCACCACGTGACTTAGGGGCCTCATGGTCAGTGTCCGGACAGCGAAAATGGCAGCTAATGTGGTGGGTGAGTCTCATCCGGCTGCTTCCAGGATCCCCCAGAGGTGATTGGCCAACACCAAAAACCCATCTTTCCTCCTGGGGCCCCATGGGAAACTCCTGAGCCAGGTGAGAACCGAGTTCCAGCTCCCCAGCTGCGTCTGAGGCTCTGCATGCTATGGCTGGTTGCCCCAGGGCAGCTCCTAGATGGGGCTACCGGGCTCAAACAAAATGGAGAGGGGAAGGGGCGACCCCAGCTCCATCTGATGAATTCCCAGTGATTCCCGCCTCTGGGAGCTGCCCACCTGGGCTCGAACTCATCTTGCTCTGTTAATCTGGTCTTGAGGTCAGCATCCCTCCTGGGTGGGCTCTGATGTGCTGCAGCGTCCGGACAGCAAAAATGGCAGCTAATGTGGTAGGCAAGTCTCATTTAGCTGCTTCCAGGACCCCCAGAGGTGATGGGCCCACTCCCAAAACCCATCTGTCCTCCTGGGGCCTCATGGTCAGCTGAACTAGGAGAGAGCCGAGTTCCAGCCCCCCCAGCTGCTCTTGAGGCTCTGTATGCTATGGCTGGTCGCCCCAGGGCAGCTCATGGGCGGGGGCTACTGGTCTCAGACAAAATGGAAAGGGGAAGGGGTGACCCCAGCTCCATCTGACGAATTTCTGGTGATTCCTACTTCTGGGAGCTGCCTACCTGGGCTTGAACTCGTTTTGCTCTGTTAATCTGGTCTTGAGGTCAGTGTCCCTCCCGGGTGGGCTCTGATGTGTGCAGTGTCCAGACAGCAAAAATGGCAGCTAATGTGGTGGGCGAGTCTCATCTGGCTGCTTCCAGGACTCCCCAGAGGTGCTGGGCCAACACCCAAAACCCATCTGTCCTCCTGGGGGCCCCATGGTCAGCTGAGCCAGGGAGAGCTGAGTTCCAGCTCCCCCAGCTGTGTCTGAGGCTCTGCATGCTATCTATTCTCATGATTTTAATTGTTGTATTGCAGTTGGAGAAAGGCTGTAATGAGAAATATGTATGATGTATATCTGTATGTATGTGTACAAATATTTTCCTTGCCATTTTTATAATGTTATCTTGTTTTTTTCTTTAGCATATTGAATTCTATAAGAAAACTTTAGTTTCTAACTATTTCCTTAGTTGTTTTTCTCTTTAGGTATCATGAAAACCTATTGGCATCATGACCAGTGTCTTTCCTCATTAATGAATTTACTGGTGATTTTTTTAACTAATTGAAAATTCATCTGGCAGCTCTATTTTACTATCATAGCTATTCTTTTTTTTTTTTGTTTTTTTTTGTTTTGTTTTTTTTAAAATTTTTTTATTTTTAAAATTACAAAGATATACAATTAAAAAGTTCATATTTGGGTTTTGGTCAAACAGTGTTGCAGCACCCATCCCGCCACCAGTGCCCATCTCCCACCATAGCTATTCTTAAATCTATTTTCTGAATAGATTGTACTCATGAGTCAATCATTTCAACATCAACACTTAAGAGCATCTCAATAGAATTTTCAAGTTCAAAGCACTTGTTTATGTGACTTTCAAGAGTGAATGTCTGAAAGAACAGACCTATTCAGGATGTTTGCACATGTCTTTGTGTTTTTGGTTGCTGTCAGCATACAAATGGCTTGTTCAGAGATCCTGAAGAAGACAGTCCGGGGCTCTAAAGATGGAGGAAAAAGACTTAAATAAAGTACATTTTCAGTACAATATTCGGAGGGTAAACCCTTTGTGATATATGCCACCCCCTTACTGAGACTTTGCAGATCACCCTATTCAAAAATGACACCCTCTCCTACAACATTTCTCTTCTTACCCATTTTTAATTTAGTACTATAAATTCTGCATGCCTTGTCGACTTCTACAGATTGTGAGCTTCCTAAGAAACTTTGCATGATTCTTATATGTGTGTCTTGGGTGCCTAGATATAGAATATTGAGGCTACACAAAAAAAAAATCAGTGTTGAGTTGAGACTGAATGAATAATCATGAATATCTATGGACATAACCTCATAATCATATGTGCCTACATCAAGTTCTTCTCTGGAATACTAGTTCAACCATTTATAAACATCAGTTCAGACAAGGGAAGTTCCCTTGAATCTCGGCTTCTTTATCCTTGGAAGGCAGATAATTATAGTTTTTTTCTCCTCCTAAAGTATTATTAATGACAAAAGAAAGACTTGGTGGGACAAGTTTTGCATGGTCATTGGCACACTGTAGGCTCTTATCATTGCCATTGTCCTTATTGCTAAATCAGAAACAAATGTAGGATAAAACAGTAGTGAATAGATAGAATTACATATCTCCTCCTCCATCTTTTTGAAGTTTAACACAGAACTAGGAAGAAACTGCTGAGTGAAATACCTACTTTATTCTTGCTTATTTTATAGAACCTGTGGAGTTGGAAAATGGAAAGGCCTCTTAGAAGTGACCCTATGATGGGCAGTGTGCAACTGCTGCCCTGTCTTAGTGAGGGCTTTATAAATCAATAGGGCATCAGTCTCAGGATATCCAGTCTGTTCCCTTCCTAAAGTCTTAAATACACTTTAAAGGCAATCACTTTGCTTCTCTTTGCTAAGGAAGACATGGAAAGAGGTCTGGCTAAGATGCAGCTCATATTTCAAGGCATGTCAGGGGCCAAGATCGATGACATGCAGATAACAGTGGAAATGGATATAAAACATAACTTCAATGGATTCATGACCAGCTTCAACTACGTTGCCCCTCACCACCCCCATTTTGCCTGCTTCAGAATAGAGAAGAAATAGAGCCATTCTACTCAGAAACAAGAACCAGTGTTTAAGAAGGAAAAAAGGTTTTAGTAACACCCACTATTTAGAGCTCCTAAACATTGGCAATGGGGGTATCTTGAGCACAGTATTTTTTCTTTAATAAGGCTATTATTTTTTTTGCATATTTGGTTAAAATTAACAAGAAAATGTTTTTTTTAATTTTTATTTTACCTCCATGAGATATACAATTACAAACGTGTTCATAATTGATTCTCCGTAATACAGTGTTCCAGCACCCATCCTTCCACCAGTGCCCCATTGCCACCACCAATGTCCCCACATTGCCTCCCACCCACCTCCAGCCTGCCTCTATAGCAGGCACCTTTTCTTTCCTCGCTCTCTTTCTGTCTCTCTCTGTCTCTTTCTGTTTCTTTCTGTCTCTGGATCTCTCTCTCACTCTTATTTTATACATTGTGGCTTGCCCTAGACATTTAGGCTTTATCATATAAGTCTCTTTGTGTATATTCAATGGTGAGTTCTAGTCTGGCATTACCATTTCCCACACTTAGTAAAACACGGAAATATATTTATATCCAATTAATGAATGCAGTCATTCCATTAGCAAGAAAATCTTATATAAAGCCCACATTGTATGTTAGAGTTGATTTTAAATCAAATGATTCCTGTGTCCATTTCATAGATGGTGACCTAAAGAAAGATGTTAAGTCACTTTTCTTTTCTTTCATTTTTTTTTTTTGGTGTTCTGAAGACTAGACTTTTATTGCAATCTTATTGTTTCTATCTCTGTTAGGGACATTTGTTTTTGTCTTTTTTAAAAAATATTTTATTATACCACCGTGAGATATACAATTACAAAGATGTTCATAAGATGTTCATATTTGGGATTCATTCATACAGTGTTCCAGCACCCATCCCTCCACCAGTGCCCATTTCCCACCACCAATGTCCCGGATTCCCTCCCCCCTCCCCTAGCCTGCCTCTGTGGCAGGTTCTTTATTTTTTCCTCTTTCTCTCTCTCTCTCTGTTTCCTTTTTCCTTCCCTTCCACATTGTGGATTACAATACATACATTAAGAGGTTGTCATGTGTATCTTTTTGCCTGTATTTAATGCTCAGTTCTAGGTTGGTATTAGTACTTTCGACAATTACTAGCACACTGTTCCGTTCTCTATCTTACCTAGCCTCTGACTCCCACACATTTGTAATAATTTCCACCTTTGACAAGACCTCCTGATCCATGTTTTGCCTGACCTTGGATATTGGTATCATAATATATACATATATATTTATGTCATGCAAATAAATGCAATCATTCTATATCTGTCTCTCTCCTTCTGGCTAATTTCACTCAACATGATCCTCTCCATGTCCATCCATTTATAGGCAAATTACTTCACTTTTCCTGACAGCTGCATAGTATTCCATTGTGTAGGTGTACCAAAGTTTCTTTATCCAGTCATCGATTCTCGGGCACTCTGGTTGTTTCCAGATTCTGGCTATTGTGAATAGTGCTGCTATGAACATAAATGTGGGGATGGTGTTTCTGCTGTATATTTTTGCTTTCCCAGGGTATATTCCAAGGAGTGGTATGGCTGGGTCAAATGGGAGCTCAATTTCTAGTCTTTGGAGGAATGTCCATATTGTTTTCCAAAAAAGCTGTACCAGTCAATATTCCCACCAACAATGGATGAGAGTCCCCTTTTCCCCGCATCCATGCCAGCATTTGTTGTTCTTGCACTTCAGGATATGCGCCAGTCTCTGTGGTGTGAGATGATATCTCATTGTTGTTTTGATTTGCATCTCTCTGATGACTAATGATGGTGAGCATTTTTTCATATGTCTTTTGGCCATTTGAATTTCCTCTTTGTCAAAGTTTCTGTTCAGTTCTTCTCCCCATTTTTTGATGGGATTGGCTGTTTTCTTCTTGTAAAGTTCTATCAGTGCCTGATATATCCTGGATATTAACCCCTTATCAGATGGATATTGGGTGAATATTCTTTCCCATTCTGTGGACTGTTTTTGTATCTTGGTCATTGTTTCTTTTGAGGTGCAGAAACTTTTTAGTTTCATGTCGTCCCATGTGTTTATTCTTTTTCCTAGTTGTTTTGTTAGTGGTCTTTCGTCTTTGAAGATGTCTTTAGCTTCAATGTCGTGGAGGGTTTTTCCTATATTTTCTTCAACGTCCTTTATGGAATCAGGTCTGATATTGAGTTATTCAATCCATTTTGATCTGATTTTTGTGCCTGGTGATAGAGGTCTAAATTCATTTTTTTACATGTAGCTGCCCAGTTTTCCCAGCACCACTTGTTGAGGAGGCTTTCCTTGTTCCATTTCGCACTTTTGCTCCTTTGTCAAAGATTAAATGATCATGTATTTGAGGCTGGTTGTCAGGATACTCAACTCTATTCCAAAGGTCCACAGGTCTGTTTTTATTCCAATACCATGCTGTTTTAATGACCACTGTTAAATCACTTGTCTAGGGTCACTAAGTCGGTAATCAGGACAGTCAGACAGTACATCTAGGTTTATCTGATACTAGCTCCTACACAAGCAAATATCACATACATTCATACTTCCACAAACTGAGTTAGGTCTTTGTGATATTGCCAGAGTTCCTTTAATATTTTTCTTCATAATATTGAACTTAATCTATAAATATTGAATGTAAGAGTGTGATTACGGGCCTAATTCTTGATTCAGTACTAAGCATAATATCTTTTCAATGCAGGGGTGAGCGGGATTGGTGTGAGCAAGGAAGGAGCATCACTGTATTTGTGTCGCAGAACATAGACTTTATTCAAAACAGAAGGACCACAAATAGCTGTTTATGAATTCAGAGTAATAGTACAGGTGCTTGTCTTGCAGGCTACCAACCCTGGTTCATCCCCAACTCTGAATATGCCCCTTCCCTCCTCCTTCTATAGCATGGTAAAGAGCAATTCCTGAAGAGAGAGCCAGAATAAGGCCTGAGTATCGCCAGGTATCCTTACCTATACCCCAAAATGAACTTGTATCACTTGTATCACTTGTCTTTCTGTTGCTCATCAATTTGCTCGAGTGGGCACCAGTAATGTCTCCATTCATTGAGAATGAGGTACATTATTGTTACATATTGAGTACACCACAGGTAGCTTGCCAGGCTCTGCTGTGGCTCTGGGTTCATCCCAGGGGGCCAGTCTTTTCCTGAATCATGCTCTGACAGCCTTCCACAGTGTCCATCTTGAGCAGCAGCACCCGGTGTCTCAGGAGCGCCCTGTTGGCCACAGCGAGCCTGAGCTCTCTATTGGTGAGGGCCCTCTCTGAGCTCCACCACCCTGCAGGCAAGCCGAGTCAATGATAGAAAAAGCTGGCTGAGCACTTGCTTTTTTTTTTTAACACCAGGTCATCTCTTTGTGTGTAGTCATTTTATTCTTCACCGCAGGATCCTGCTGAGGAGCCTATTTTACAGATAAGGAAACCATAAAATAGTCCTAAAGGGTTAAAGGTACTGGAGCGATAGGATAACAGGGAGGGCATTTCCCTTGCATGAAGCCACCCAGGTTCAATCTCCAGCATCCCCTATGGTCCCCTAAGTACTGCCAGGAGTAATTCCTGAGTACAGATCCAGGAGTAACCCCTAATCTCTGCCAGGTGTGACCTCCCAAAAGACAAATAAATAATTAAAAGTAAAAAATTAAGGGTTAAAGACCCACTAACCCCAGGTCGCATAGCTAGCAAAGGGGTGAGGGGGGATGTGCCTGCTTCCTTCTCAGGTGGTGGCTGAGTTGTAAGCCCCAAGCACCAGGCATGGAACAAGGACCTCTTAGGCTACTGTCCCTTTAAGAAAGTCCTCCTGGGCATTCTTGAGTGGGTCATGCAACATCTCTGAGCCTGCAGTCAGCCGATCAGTAAGGCCTGGGCTATGCTCTCCTGGAAGAAGGGGGAAAGCTTACCCAACCCACCCAGACTGCAGCCACTGCCTCGGAGCTCCTGTAGTGGTAGAGTCACTGTAGCTAAAGCCCGGCCCTCCTCAACAGAAATGGCTCAATTTACTTTTTATGGGCCACACCCAGGACCATGGAAGGGTCCACAGAGCCCAATGACAGTATTATTTTGTCCATCTCTTACACAAGTCCAACAAAGATCCTTTCATGATAATTAAGTCATAAAGTTCCTATTTGTTCCTAAAAGCCCGGGCCCTAAATGGGGTTCACAGCCCTGACCACATTTCCCAATAGTCAGTCCTCTCCTGAGTCAGGCGAGAGGGCTGTCCTTGCAAAAACTACAAATTTCAGGGGTGGAGGTTGTGTATTTGTGTGTATGTGTGTGTTCGCAAGTGCATGAATGTGTGTGTGTGTCATGTGCGTGTCTGCATGTGTGGGTGAATGCATGTGCACAAGAAAAGCTCCTTCTTTTTGCTGCCTCTCGAAGATGAGCACGAGGGTCAGCGTGAGGCTGACAGTGGCCAGGGTCACGAGCAGCACGCCCACCCAGTGATGGCCCAGGGCAAACCGCTGGCTGGTGGAATAGATGTTGACCCATACCACCACGTAGAAGACCACAGAGAAGGCCAGCCACATTGGTCTGGAGTTGTAGATGAGGTATCTCCTCACTTGGGGCTCCAGGAGCTCACTCTCCGCTAAGCTCCTGTACTAGTAGGTGGGGATCTAAATCCCCCAGGTGTGCAACTACTCCTCAGCAGCCACCAGGACGAAGGAGATGGGGGGGTACAGGTGTTGTCGATTTGGAGGACCGTGAGAACCTGCAGCTCTTGACCAAGGTCCAGAGCATGAGGGAGATCTGGGCACAGCATGAGGACTCATAAGAATGTCCCACTGGTGGAAGGGCAGGAGGTGAGAGCCTCTGGCCAGCTGCCTTGATCTGGTGCTTCAAAGAAAACAAACCCCAACAACTGACAAGGGAGGACTGCAGAGGACCTGGACCAATGCCTGGCGCCTCCAAAGAAGCTACACCCTGATCCCCAGCACCGAGAGTATGTTGTTAAGTGGTTTTAAGTGGAGAGGTTACCCAGAATACCCAAACGAGTCCGAAGCAACTACGAGAATCTTGCGAAGTGGAAGACGCAGCAGCCACTTGGATACAATAAATTGAGATTGCTTGTTCTAATGAAATTCGTTTAGTTTGGGGGCCACAGTGATAGTACAGCAAGTAGGCACTTTTCTTAAAAGCAGCAGACACAGGTTCAATCACTAGCATCCCATATGGTCCCCTGAGCAATGGCCACATTGCTCCCTGGGTGCAGAGCCAGAGTAAGTCCTGAGCACCACTGAATGTGATGCCAAGAAAATTCATTTAAGTTCTAAATATCCATAAGATATACGAAAAACTCATTTAGTGATTGGACTCCCCACAACACCTTCTAAAATGGGTAACTAATTATAGTTATCCTTTGCACAGCCGTTCACCAGTAACAAGTGGGACCTAATTGAGCAATTTATTATTTGAACATACAATAGTCACATGCCAAGAAATGTCTATTTCATTTTTTAATATTTTATTATACCACCGTGAGATATACAATTACAACGTTGTTCATGTTTGGAGGTTTTGGTCACATAGTGTTCCAGCATCCCACCCTCCACCAGTGTCCATTTCCCACTACCAATATCCCCAATTCCCTCCCCCGCCCATAGCCTGCCTCCATGGCAGGTTCTTTATCTTTTTTCTCTCTTTCTCCCTCTCTCTCTCTTCCCTCTCTTACACATTTTGAATTGCAATACACACACTTAGAGGCCATCATGTGCATTTTTCTTCCTGTATTCAATGCTCAGTTCTAGGTTGGTATTAGCCATTTCAATATTTATTCGCACATGTTCCCTTCTCTGTCTTACCTAACCTCTGACTCCCGCATGTTTGTGGTAATTTCCACTTTTGGTAAGACCTCCTGATCCATGTTTCACCTGACATTGGATTTTGGTATCATAATATGTGTGTGTATATATATATATATATATATATATATATATATATACATACATATACATATATATGTATATATATATATATATGATGCCAGGGATCGAACCTGGGCCAGCATGGGCCAGCCGCATGCAAGGCAAATGCCCTACCCGCTGAGCTATTGCTCCGGCCCCATATATATCACTGTATATATCACTGTATCACTGTCTTCCCGTTCATCATCAATTTGCTCGAGTGGGCACAAGTAACATCTCCATATGTCCTTTTTCATGCTAGTAGAGCCCAAGGGCATCTGCTTGCTGCAGAAACATAAAGAGCCTCAAACCATTTCATCAGGTCATGGGAATGAGGTCAATAATTACTGGAATTTGGCATATCAAATACGACACTGGTAACTTGCCAGGCTCTGCTGTGTGGGTGGCATACTCTTGTAGTCACCTCTGATTTCCAGCATTTATTGATGAACCATGCGGCCATTTGTGACCATGTGAACCGGGCTGTGATAGGCTCTTCTGCTGGGTGGAGTTCTGATGAGAAGGAAGTCGGATATGGAAAATGGCCCTATGGCCCTCATGGAGTGGGTTGTCTGGCTTCTTGTGAGGCTCTGCTGGGGTGGCGGGCCAGGGCTAGAACCCTCCCGGGCGCCTCGTGAGCGGCTGGGCACAGGCTGGGCATATATATATGGGCATATATATATGCCCATATATATATGGGCATATATATATATATATATGGGCAATATATATGCCCATATATATATATATATATATTTGCATGACATATATATGTGTATGTATGTATGTATACATATACATATATATGTATATGTATACATACATACATACACATATATATGTCATGCAAATAAATGCAGTAATTCTATATCTCTCTCTTTCCTTCTGACTAATTTTACTCAACACAATTCTTCCCATGTCCATCCATTTATAGGCAAATTTCATAACTTCATTTCTCCTAACAGCTGCATAGTATTCCATTGTGTACATGTACCACAGTTTCTTTATCCAGTCATCAGTTCTCGGGCATACTGGTTGTTTCCAGGTTCTGGCTATTGTGAATAGTGCTGCTATGAAAATAAAAGTGTGGATTGTGAGAAATGTTATTTTTTACCTCCTTGTCCTTCTAGGTTTTTGCAGGTATTCAACTAATAGTTGTAGAATTGACAAATAGAGAGGAAAGAGGTTCCTTGGCAATGAATATAAGTTTCAGTTTGAGTCCTTCAAGGATCCCTCAAAAACATCAAGGGCAGTGGATGGGGGCCAGAGGGACAACACAGCGGGTAGGGCATTTACCTTTCAGGCAGCTGACTTGGGTTCGATCCCCAGCATCCATCCCATATGATCCCCTGAGCACTGCCAGGGTAATTCCTGATGCAGAGCCAGGAGTAACCCCTGAGCATTGCTGGGTGTGACCCAAAATGGAAAAAAAATCAAGAGATAATTCAACAGTGGTACCTTGACTATGACCAAGCAATAGACATCAAGTGGGTCAGTTTGGAAAGACCTTAACAGAGCAACTTTGGAGATATGAGTCTAAATCGTCCCGTACTCATCAGAGACCACGTGGGTCCATTTTGAGTGCACATGTTTCCTGTACCTTGTGCAAATGCTCCCCTTTTTGTCATGAAGTTTACTCTAGATATGACTCCTTTTCTTTAATTTTATGGGCCAGTACAATCCATTCCTGGAATTTCCTGCATCTCACTTGTATTGTGTCACTCCTTTACTTAACCACACTATGTATTCACTGGCTAGCTCCTCCTTCATAATTCTGAAACCAAATCTATTTGCTTCACTATTTATCTTCCCTGAAATTCTTTTCTGCAGCAGCAGACCATGATCCTGGGAAGACTCAGGCCAAACTTCAATGACACATCATTCAAGAGTTCCTAACAGTTCCCCAGTGTTAGGGGAATTGTGGTGGCCAAGCAGAAGTTGATAGTAGCACACTCTCTCTAGGGCTATCTTCATCCTCTTGATCTCCTTATTCTATTCACTCATGAACAATGAAACTAGCCAATCAAATATACTGCTATTTAGCCATTGCTGACTTTCTAATGAAAGCTAAAATACTGAGATCTTTGGCTTGCTCTTACAGGTCTGTGTTCTCTCTTGATCACATATCTTCCTTGATTGCCTCTTATCTGTGCAGGCTTGCCTTTCAAGCTCATGTTCTCTCTTGAACATGGATCTTTGCTTCCTTGTTTCTTCTACACTGGAAAAGCCTGTGTTCCTTATTGAGTATGTATTTTCTCTCTTTCCCTCCATTCACATCTTTCTAAATAAGTTTTGTTCAATAAAACTTCACGCTTCACTGAAAATATAAATAAGATATTAGCATTTTTATAAATATACATAAATCTTTTCTAATTGAATATAAATTTAGTTGTTAACAGAGTCAGTTTCTTTATATCTATAACATTTAAGACATAATGTCAACCCAATTCAAGAAAAAAAATGTGGGCATTACTCTTAAGGCTATAGAGAAAAGGCCTTGCTGTTTTATTTTTGTTTTTACAAACAAATTCGGGAGGTAAACCACAGCTTCTGACCACGTATTTAAACATTTGGAAAACTGGCTGACATCTCTTGCATGTAAACAGCAAGACATTAATACCATGCTTTTGAAATGGACTTTAATGAGTTCTGTGAGATTTCACCACAGAAAAAGCTTAGGGACTGTTCCAAGAAATAAATAAAAGTAATATAAGAATTTATCATAACCTTCTTTTAGCAAAAACAAAACAAACAACCAAAGCAACCACCCAAAACAGACAAAACACAGAAACAAACAGAACAAAACATCTAGAAGGAAGGAAAAGAATGGTAAAATAAGGGAGGGAGAAATGTGCCTTGACACATACACAAAAAATGAAAGTTAAAAAAGTGTAAGGTAGAAATACGACATGAGATTATAGGAGTGGTAAGAGTCAAATGGGACATAATCCCTTTTTAATTATATGTGAGTCTCATCTCTCCTGTTTGTTTCATTTTGCAAATAAAGAGACAGCTGTTTCCTTTTGACGCAACTGTTTTTGTCTAGAAGCTTTCAAATTGTTCCTTTGAAAATTCCGCAGAACTTACAAGAAGCTGAACATAGTGACAGATCTTTTGGGTTGTGGATACAGAAAACATTTCATTCAAGGTCTTGAATATAAAAACCAGAGGATGAGGGACATAATTTGAAAAGCAACACTTATCTGAGGTTGAAATTCAACAATAGATCAGTTTAAGCATTTTATGAGTAAAATATTGGTTGGCATTATCTCATTGGTAGAATACTAACCAATCAGATAGTCATTATTGAGAACTTAAACTAAAGGCTTCAGAAACTGTAATCTATTGTTGATGGACATTGGAACATGATTAGATTTAGTAGCCCTGTTGGCCATAGCCTCCAAGCGATATGAGGAGAAAACAGGCCAGAGACACAAGTGGCAGAAACCCAAAAAGGGTGGAAAGACCCTAAGAAGACAAAAAAAAAAGGTTTGTCTGATCCCAGGGATAGAGAAGGGTCTTCTGTGTACCTCTTTTCTCACACAAATTAGATATCCCAACTGGTGACAAATAAGAACATAATGGCCAGTATTATTGAGCATGATGTTATCGTACATACATACATACATGGAATCTTTGCATCCACAAAATACCCTATGAAATAAGGGTTATCATCACCACATTTCAAATGACAAAACTAATTTGAGAGATTAAGCAATTTGTCCAAGCAGATCTCGTTATTACTGAGTCCAGTTGGGATTAAAGCTCAGTTCTGATTCCACAACTCACATGCTTAAATCCAACTCCCCACTGCTCACTGAACCCTTAAACTATTTTTTTACTTAAAAGGGCTAAAAAGTTTCTCTTGATAATAATCATCAATCCCTGATTAAAGCAGAAATAAAAAATCTCCAGATGTTGGGCAAGGAAAAGGCCTTCATTAGATAGAAGTTGTGACATGGAGGCAGTTCTGTGGCTTAAAATCCCATTAGCAAATATATAAACAGTAAAAAGATCAGTGTTTGCCAGAGTGAGAGAGGCGAGTTAGTAGGTCAGAAGAAGTTTAGGCTCAATAAAACTATTGTGTACTACATGACACTATATGCATTTCTTCATACACTTGTCCAACCCCTAGCATAAACACCACAAAGGGTATAAACACTGATGTTAATATGAATTTATTTTGGTGGTTTTTTTTTATTTTGGTTTTTGTACCACACTCAGGTGTGCTCACGGTTTACTCCTGGCTCTGCTCTTAAGGATCATTCCTAGGGGGCTCAGTAAACCATATAGGGTTCCAGATATCAAACCTCAGTCAGGCATGTGCAAAGCAAGCACCCTGACTGCTGTAAGATCTGGCACTTCCATATTTAATTATAAACTGGGAGTAGAATGTCAATGTTGGCTCAACTGTTGTAACAGATGTACAACTCCTGGTTGGGGGCAGGGTTGATAAACTAGGAGTGTGTGAAAATTATATCTCCTACTCGATATTGCTTCAGGTCCATAATTGTTCTGAAAATCACTTGATCACTTGACTTCCTGTAGATCATTGATTACTCAAGCGGGCACCAGTAACATTTCAATATGTCCTGTCACATGCGAGATAGCTCAAGGGTATCTGCCCACTCCAGGAACATAAAGAGCCTCAAACCATTCCATCAAGTCATGGGAATGAGGTCTATAATTGTTACTGGTATTTGACATGTCAAATACGACACAGGTAGCTTGCCAGGCTTTGCCATGCAGGTGGGATAATCTTCTAGTCACCTCAAGACTTGAGCATTTACTGATGAACCACACGGCTGAGCCGGGCTGCAATCAGCTCTTCTGCTGGGTGGAGTTCTGACGAGAGGGGAGTCCAAATGTGGAAAATGGTGGCCCTCATGGTGTGGGGGTTCCTCTGGCTTCTTGTGAGGCTCTGCTGGGGTGGCGGGCGAGGGCTAGAACCTGCCAGCCCTCCGGGATGCCTCGTGATCAGCTGGGCACAGGCAGAGCAAGTAGCAGCTCTGCCCCGTGTGTGTGAGTCTCTCATAATTCCTCATTTTCCATAAACTCTCCAGTTTGATGCAAATAGAATGATCGTTGAAGTGTACAAATGGGTATGATCCTGAAAGGACCTGGTGGTGCTAAAATACATTGAGTCTAAGATTAAGCCGCGGCATGACTGTGCAGTTGTGGATCTGGAGTCTCTGTCTTGCAGCAGTTGGCTGTGGTGGCTGGAGCTCAGGCTCACACCCACTGAGCCCGGAGGCTGGGGACTGGGTGGAGGCCCCTAATCCTTGCTCCAAGTCCAGCAGGCGCCGCCTCCTGCATGGCAACCAGGCCCTAGGAGCTGTGTAGGACACGGCCAGGCACTGGCTGAGCCTTTTGTTTTTCCCCCAGGAACTCCATAGGGCCACTCACCATGAGTCCAAGCTGCGCAGACGTGGATCTGGAGTTTCTGTCTTGCTGCGGTTGATTGTGGTGGCTGGAGCTCAGCTCATACCCACTGAGCCTGGAGGCTGGGGACTGGGTGGAGGCCCCCAATCCTTGCTCGAGTCCAGCAGGTGTGGCCGCCTGAAATTTCTCTGAAAATATATCTCTTAATTCAGGAAATTACTTTTGTGTATAAGGATTCTGTTGTTAAGGGGTCAGCAGTTAGTGTACATGGCTACTGAAGTTCAATTCCTGGACCGGTGGTCCTTAAAGCATCATTGGGTGCATGTAGCCCTGGAGGCCCCTCACACTTCATGGTGGACTGGTACCCAGCTCCACAGGGCCAGGGCAGCACAGCATCTTTGAACCTTTGCACTGAACTGCTCAGTCAGTTGGCCAGAATCCTCTGATGGGGTCTTCAGACCTCCTGAGTACTGTTTACTGAGGCCCTTCCCAAAACGGGACTTTGTTGTTAATACTTGTTTTGTCTATTTTACTGTTCTCCTTTCTAGATTTTCATATTCTATAAGTTGAGTGGTATAAAAGACACTTCTTACCAAACTTGATCTTCCATGGCTCTGTTCTCTCTGAATAGTATTCTGACATATAAAGAGACATGAAGTAATTTAATGTTATTTTTTAAAAAATGTGTAGGAAAAAGAGGTTGAAAGTATACTTCTAATAATAAAGCAGATGAAGTTAAGGAAGTCATATGCTTATATTTACTACCAAGTAAATGTCAGAGGACTTTCACATTTGCCAAGTTATTTGCGTGTATATCTTTAAAACTGTCCAGATGTATTAGATGAACACAGCATGACAACAGTCATGCTCTCTGCTCTATATTTTATTTCTGCACATTGGACTGCCGGAATATAAATGAAGGCCAGAGCATTCATTTAAATGCAGTGCTGGGTATGCTTTTGAACAAGCTGTCTAAAGAAATAATCCTTTCCACACATTGGATTTTCCACCTCTTTTCTTTGATGATATAGGATTTTTTGTTGTAGAGAAGTGAAGAGAAATTTAAAGAAAATTCAGAAAAAGGAAAACAATACCCAATTTGAACCTAGGTTGACCATTGGCTAGCTGGATGACCTTGAGACAGGTATTTGTTTCTTGAAATTAAAGACTGTATCATTTACATCAAAGGATCAGGTAATAATAAGGCTGGGATTGAACTATAATAATGGATTATCATTAGAGTCTTTAAATATTTGAGGACTCAAATGATTGTTATGAACACTTTTAAGACTTTCATTGAAGGAAAAGAAATTTTTTTCATGTAATGATCTCCAGGATATTACAGTTATTTTTTCACTCTTTTGAGATGTGTGTGTGTGTGTGTGTGTGTGTGTGTAAACTACAGAAGCCCAGAGAAATGACACAGTGTCTTCCTTGTTTATGGGCATTAATCTTGTGATGTTCCACATGTGCTAGGCCTGGCATCTCTACTCTCTCTGATCCCGGTAAATAAATTATTTATTTATAATAATATTTAATTATTATTTATAATTATTTATTTATAATTATTTATAGCATAAATAATTAGTGGCCCTGTGTGAAGGAGGATTAAAAAGGGGTGAGACGTTCAGTGATCATGGAAATTTAATTCCAGGATGGTAATATAGCTTTTGACAAACATAGAGGTACAATGCTAAGAATCACAACCCTAAGTGTGGGTGTCAGGGAAGTGTCCTTACCCTGACAAACAAGTGTGCAAGCACCACACCTAAAGTTTTTCTGCATCTCCTCAACCGTTGTTACTCTATTCCTGAGGCCTTCCAGTGAGTTTTTCATTTTACCTACCAAATTCTTTAATTCTATTTCTTCTTCTGGTTTCCTCATTTCTCCTCTCATATCCTCTGGTGTTTTATTGGCTGTCCATTGTTTATTTGAGTTCCTTAAACATTTTCAACATTTCTTCTGTAAAGTCCCTATCTAGCGAAGTGTTATTAGTCAAATCTCCAGGGCTACCATCTTTGCCCACTAAGCATTGTGCATTGATTTCCCATTGTGACTTTTGCAGTCTGGAGTTTCTTGTGTGTTGTTGTGTGGTTGTGTGACTAGAGTTAGAATGTCTTTGTATGTTCACTGTGAGACATGGAGAAGCAAAGGAATGTGAGGCAGCCATACCCTCATTTTTTGGGGGAGCCAGGTTGGGTGGAACCAAGCTGGAATTGGCTTTCAGCCTTCCCTCCTTTATCACAATTAAAGAATTTCAAACTTCAAGGAAAAATCCCAGCTGACTGTCAAAGCACCAAAACTAATATGTGGCCCCTTATGAGTACCACAGTTGGGCATGCATGCAGCCCCAGTCATTGTCACAGAGATGATGACCATAAACAAATTCAGAATAAATATTTTTTAAGCAGAGCTAGACACAGCACAACAGTTATAGTGTATACTAGCATGCCTCTGACCCAGGTTCAAGACCAGCTCAGAGGAGCCAAGTTTGAGCCCAGGTAGGCAGCTCTCAGAGGCGGAAGTCATCTGGTATTCCTGGAGATGGAGCTGGGGTCCCCATTCCCCTCTCTGACCCATCCCAGAAGCCTGGTGACTCCCCCGAACTGCCTCAGGGCTCTCGGCAATGATGCAGAGACTCAGATGCACGGGGAGAGCTGCCATCCAGCTCTCCCCTACCTCAGCTGACCATGAGGCTCCTAGGAGGCAAGATGGGTTTTGGGAGTGGGTCCATCACCTATGTAGGGCCTCGGAAGCAGCTGGATGAGACTCACTCACCTTAATAGCTGCCATTTTCATGGTTTGGACCCAGTATATCAAAATAGTGGAACAAATCATGTTGTAGAATATATTGCAATCTACAATGTGTAAGAAAGAGAAGTGAGAAGGAGACAGAGAGAGAACGAGAGAAATGAGATAAAGAACCTGCCATGGAAACAGGCTGGGGGAAGGGGAGGGAGGTGGGGACATTGGTGATGAGAGATGGGGTGGAGGGATAGGTGTTGAAATACTGTAGAATCAAAATTCAAACATGAACATCTTGTAATTGTATATCTACCGGTGGTATAATAAAATATTTCAAAAAAATAAATAAATAATCACTGTATCACTGTCTTCCCGTTCATCGTCGATTTGCTCAAGCAGGAACCAGTAACATCTCCATATGACCTGTCTCATGCAAGTAGAGCCCAAGGGCACCGGCTTGCTCCAGGAACATAAAGAGCCTCAAACCATTCCATCAGGTCATGGGAATGAGGTCTATAATTGTTACTGATATCTGGCACATCAAATATGACACGGGTAGCTTGCCAGGCTCTGCCGTGCCAGTAGCGTACTCTTGTAGTCATCTCAAAATCCAGCATTTATTTATTGATGAACCGCACGGATGCTAGCGGCCACGCAAGCCGGGCTGTGATAGGCTGGTCTGCTCGGTGGAGTTCTGATGAGGGGAAGTCCGGATGTGGAAAATGGAGGTCTTCATGGAGTGGGGGTCATCTGGCTTGTTGTGAGGCTCTACTGGGGTGGCGGGCCAGGTTTGGAACCTGCCATCCCTCCCGGGCACCTCATGAGCGGCTAAGCACAGTGAGAGCCAGTAGCAGCTCTGCCCCATGTCTGTCTCTAAAAATCGCTTCTCGGCCTTTTGGCTAAGATCAAGTGTGTGTGTAAATAAATAATAAAATAAAATAAAATAAAAAGTCACCCAAATCGCTGATCTAGGAACCAGATATAATTCTGTTATAAAACAAGCCCATGAGCTCTCATAGCACTAGACTCTATAACTAACTGTAGGCTTGTGATCTCAGTTTATATTCTATGAAAAACACTAGCTAGAGCTGCTTACATTTTAACTATATTTTTCTTCTGGACCAGTATTTTTGTAATCATTAACCTATTTCCCTAAAAACTTTGTAATGTCCTCCAGGGTACTCTCCCCATATAAATGCCTAGTGGAATCTCACTATGGAATATTTTTCCTAAGACCTTCTATTCTATCTCCTGTTATTCCCTGCCAGTTTGTTCTTTTCTTGGCCCCAAAAAAGAAGGTATCTCCTTGATTTTAATCAGTTTTCTTACAATCCCAGCTTAAGGGGATACAGGTAAAAACACGAAAAGGAGTCATCTGGAAACACAAAGTTCTTGGCTCCAAGTAAAAATAATTCCGAACACTCCATATCTGAAAAACATGCAAATGATTCCTGGGAGGGACTTGGAAAAGAGCTAGCCTCTAAAAGTAATAAATCAGCTGTCAGCCTCTTAACATTGGAGACTTAAAGATACGCATTGTTCTTGTTACAGTAGGCGTGTTCTCGAGAGTACATCCTAGCAATTTACTACTTTCGAATCAGTCACAAATTTCAGCTGATTGAAAGTCAGCATTTATGTGTGCTTTAGAAGGCATATAAACTAATCTTAACTGAGATAATATGTGTAAAAGCCAGTGGAAAGCTAAAAGCTGCTTATAAACGTAAGAGATGTTGTTATTGGAAGAACGTTAGCAATATAATGGGTGTCAGTCTCGTGCAGTCTCTCCTGGAGAAATGGACTGTGCCATTAAAACTATTCCAGTAAATCTAACTTAAATGAAACACAGACATTATTTTTATATCTCCTGTTTCCATTCTCCAGTGTTGAAATACTTCACATCAGTGAGTGAATCCATAAGGCACTCAGAGAAAGTATTGTGATCTTTTCCCTCCAGAGCAGTCACCAGCTATCTGTCATGCAGATGACCAGGACAGGAAATGTGGATATTAAGCCTTACTATTACCCAAACAAAGCTTGTAGTGCAGAACACATACCTTCTCTGCACTAATATGAATAGGTCAATTATTTTTTAAGTCCATACTGGTTTCTTTTTCTGCTTGACAAAACAAGTAGCTAAGAGTCCAGGGGAACGTTTTTATATATATTTTAGGGGCCAAGGGTAAAAGTAAAAGTGCCAGTCCTGAAATCATGAGGTCATGAGTTTGATCCCCAATTCTACCCACATGTACCAGGAGGATGTCAGCAGATCTGTAGTCTAGGACTGTCCGCTAGTACCACAAGTGATCATACAATCTCTGGCACACAGCAACTAGTGCACACACACCACTATAGGGAGGTATGAACACTGAAGCAGTGAATACCACCCCCATGAGTATATATGTAAGCACTGCAGCAACCACTGTGAACACAACAAGAACAACAACAAATGCGTGAACACCACAAGAAAGAGCGCAACCTCCAGTGAGCACTAAGTGTGCAAAGCAAAAAAAAATTCTTTAGTTAAGTGTGCAAGAGCCTCAACCTAGTGTTAGTAGTTCCCAGCCATAACAACAGCTACAAGAGCACAAAAAGGAAGGGAAGTGGAAAATGTTTGTTATTTACATATACGTGTGTGTGCATGTGTATGTATTTTAAGTTTTGAATATAACCAATGAAAAAGACCAAAAGCTGTTATGATTAAATATACATAAGTGCACATCACTTACATTTTTATACCCATTTAAAAGAGTTTTTGGCATTACCGTTGGCTTGTAATGCGTATGTTTAAATAATCAATCTGCATTCAAATCATTTTATATGGTAGCACACAGTATGATAGGGAGTATTGAAATTGATGTCAATTACAATTGATTGAGATGAAAATAGAACATGAACTATAATTCTCTATATTTCAGTATATTTACATTAGTTCATACTGACTACTCACATTCCTTCCCTTTAACCTTAGTTTTCTCTTCAATCTAGATTACCAAAAACACTTTAAATATTGATTTGGGCAATGGTCACATGTAATATGATAAATACATATGGATTTAATGTAGCATATATTTTAATATGTATATATATATCACTGTATGATATTATATATCATACATATATATTATATCATACATAATATGATATACATTATATCATACAGTGATATAATATATCACATATATTATATCATAAATTATATGTATATATTATATCATACAGTGATATATCATATCACTGTATGATATAATATATACATATAATTATACATATAATTATATGTACATATATATATAATATATAAATTATATGTATAGTATTATATCATACAGTGATATAATATATCACTGTATGATATAATATATACATATGATTTATATATACATATTAAAATTTATGTCATATTAAATCCATGTGTATTTATCATATTACATTTTTGGGCATGTGACCATTGCCCAAATCAATATATGGATTATAGATCTCAACATCAGACAAGAATCCATAAGGTACATCGAAGAAAACATAGGAGAAACGCCTCTCGACATCGAAACTAAAAGTATCTTTAAAGACTACACACCACTGATCAAGCAAATGGAAGCAAAGATAAACAAATGGGATTATGTAAAATTGAAAAGCTTCTGCACCTCAAAATAAACGGTGACCAAGATACAAAGACAATCCATAGAGTGGGAAAGGATATTCACCCAATACCCATCTGACAAGGGGTTAATATCCAGGATATATCAGGCACTGGTAGCACTTCACAAGAAAAAAACAGCCAACCCCATCAAAAAAATGGGGAGAAGAAATGAACAGAAGCTTCCAAAAAAGAAGAAATTCGAATGGCCAAAAGGCATATGAAAAAGTGCTCTTCATCTTTAATCATCAGGGAGATGCAAATCCAAACAACAATGAGGTACTATCTCACCCCACAGAGACTGGCACACATCCAAAACAGCAAGAACAACCGGTGCTGGCGTGGATGTGGGGAAAAAAGGGACTCTCATCCACTGCTGGTGGGAGTGCCGACTGGTCCAGCCCTTTTGGAAAACAATATGGGCATTCCTCCGAAAGCTAGATATTGAGCTCCCATTTGATCCAGCAATAGCACTCCTGGGAATATACCCTAGAGACCGAAAAACACATAGCAGAAACACTATCTGTACTTCTTTATTCATCTCTGCGCTATTCACTATAGCTAGAATCTGGAAACAACCTAAATGCCCAAGAACAGAGGACTGGCTAAAGAAACTGTGGTTCATCTACACTATGGAATACTATGCGGCTGTCAGAAAGGATGAAATTATGAAATTTACCTGCAAATGGATGGACATGGAGTCTATCATGCTGAGTGAAATTAGTCAGAAGGAAAAGGACAGATATAGAATGACTGCATTCATTAATAGGATATAGATACCAGTGTTTTAATAAATATGGGAAATGGTAATGGCAGATTAAAACTCACCACTGAATATACACAAAGAGACTTAAGTGATAAACTCTAAATATCTGCAGGGCTAGCCACAATGTGTAAAATAAGAGGGAGAGAGATGCAGAGACAGAGAGAGAGATAGAGAGAGAAAGAGAGGAAACTGGGGTACCTGCTATTAAGGCGGGTGGGGGATGGGAGGGGAGGGGTACATTGGTGGTGGAAATGGGGCACTGGTGGAGGGATGGGTGCTGGAATACTGTATTACCAAGAACCAATTATGAACACCTTTGTAATTGTATGTTTCACGGTGGTATAATAAAAAAATTAAAAAAAAAAAGAAAGTACAGAGTCATTTTAGTCCTTTGTTTTGGCAGCTTAGGTTGGCTGTGAAATTTTATTAGGCACTGCTTGTTTACCTTTCTTTTTTTATTTATTTATTTACTTATTTACTTATTTATTTATTTATTTATTTATTTATTTAGCTTTTTTGGGTCACACCCGGCAATGCTCAGGGGTTACTCCTGGCTCTGCACTCAGGAATTACTCCTGGCAGTGGTGCTCTGGGGACCATATGGGATGCCGGGGATCAAACCCAGGCTGGCACAGGCCAGCCGCGTGCAAAGGCAAATGCCCTACCTGCTGGCCTATCTGCTGCCATATTAAGGGCTCTTTTGGGTCAGGAAAATAAACATTTTTGTTACTGGTTTTGGCATATTGAACATGCTTCGGACTGCTGGCGAGGCTCTGCTGTGCAGGCGCTATACTCTCATTATCTTGTGGGGGCTCTCTCAGGGGGTGGGTAGAATATTCATAGTAATTCGGAGGTAAATGGCGCTTCCACATAGAGGCCACGCGCAATGGGGAAAGCTGGTATCTGCTCTGCCAGGTGTATCTGCGTCTGTGGCTCAAGCATTCCTGGGCTTGAAATACTCTCCTCTGAAGGGCGGATCTCTGAAGGGTGGGTCCTTGTAGGGTGGGTTTCTGAAAAACTGGGCTGGAGACTGGCTTAATCTCCTGCAAGGTGCCCTCCCAATGGAAAACCAGCAGGACAGTTCTACTGTTCAAGAAGGGGAGACATTTATGACATTGGCAACTACCGCCCCATCTGCCTGTTGTCCGTCATTTACAAGCTGTTTACAAGAGTCATCCTGAACAGCATTGGCAGAACACTAGATGAAGGACAACCATGCAAGCGGAGCAGGCTTCCGGAAAGGACTCAGCACAATTGACCATATTCACACGGTAACCAAGCTCATTGAGGTTTGTAGGGAGTACAAGATGCCACTCTGTCTCACGTTCATTGATTTAAAAGAAAGCCTTTGATTCTGTGGAGACTGAAGCAGTCATCGAAGCCCTAGCCAAGCAGGGCATTCAAACCCAATACATCAAGGTCCTTCATGAGCTGTATTACGGATTCACCACCAGGATCTCACCATTCTACAAGGAAGTGATCATTGATGTCAAAAGAGGGGTTCGACAGGGTAATACCATTTCACCAAAACTCTTCAGTGCCACCCTAGAGAACATCATGCGACAATTAGAATGGGAAGGAATGGGAGTGAAGATAGATGGTCGGCAACTACACCACCTCTGCTTCGCTGATGACATCGTTCTAATAACACCAAACATTAGCCAAGCGGCACAAATGCTGGCTGACTTGGACCGAGAATGTGGAAAGATAGGTCTACAGCTGAATCTAAAGAAAACTATTTTTTTTGAAAAATGAACTAGTTCCAGAGGCCCCATTCACTCTCAATGGAACAGACATCTCTGAATGTAGCATTATGTGTACTTAGGTTGAGAAGTCAACATGATGAATGACCTAAAACCTGAGCTGCACAGGAGAAAGAGAGCAGCATGGAATGCCTTCAAAGGCATTGAAGAAATAGCTAAAAGGACAAAGAACCTCCGGCTCCGGGCACATCTCTTTGAACCCACCATTCTCCCTGCATTAACATATGCCTCAGAGACCTGAGACCTAGGAAAGTAGTATGAGAATGTTATTCGTGTCTCCCAGAGAGGAATCGAAAGAGTTATGCTTAGAATATCACACCTCACTCAAGTGAAAGAAGGAATCCAGAGTCCGACCTCCATCACTATTCCAGAATCAGGGACGCTGTCTCCTTTGCCAAGGCATCAAAAATCAGATGGGCTAGACATGTAATGCGATTTGGAGATGACCGCTGGACTAGAGCCATTACCGACTGGATCCCATGGAATGTCAAAAGATCATGTGGCCACCCACCTACAAGATGGTCAGACTTTTTCATCAAGACCCTTGAAGGAATGGTTTGAGGCTCTTCATATTCCTGAATAAACCAGATGCTATTGGGCTACATTGGCACATGACAGGGTCCAATGGAAATGTTACTGGCATCCTCTCGAGCAAATCGATGAATAACGGGATTCAAGTGATGAAGTGATCAAGTGATCAATTTCAATACTCCCTACAATACTGTGTGCTACCATATAAAATGATTTGAATGCAGATTGGTTAATATATATATATATATGTTTTATATAATATGTCATACATAATAGATTATAATAATATACAATAGATTTGTTGTGCATTATATACATGTAATGCCTCGATTTTTTAAAATTGATTTTCAGTCTGAGCCTTCGTCAGAGTATATGAAAAGACATTTCCACTTACAGAAAATATGAAGTACATTTGAAAGCTGTCAGAGATGCTTGTGTCCATTCCTAGGTCCCATGATCCCATGATGCTGGAGTTTCTGCTTATCAATGATCATCACTCCAGTCTTAGAATACTTTTCAACCCAGTCAGCGAACATAAAGAAGTTATGGTCCAAAAAAAAGGCAGGATATGGAAAGATAGTGAGCTGCAACTTTGCATGTAGGAGCACTAGGTTCAGTTCCCAGAACCACACGGTTCCCTAAGCACGATTAGGAGTCATTTCTAAGCACTGAGCTAGGAGGGGCTCAAAGTACCTGCAGGTGTTGTACCAAAGCAAGACAAGACAAATCCAGGTCACCGATCCACATCAAGAAGGAAGGAATTTCCCCCTCCATCGTGTCGAGCCTGGTTTCCCGCCCAGGAGCTGCCCGCGGGCCGGCATCCAGAGTCTTGCAGACGGCTCGGGAGGCGGGAGCCTGGCTCGCGCCGGGCCTCAGCTGACCATGGAACCCTGAGGAGGGCAGATGGGCTTTGGGAGTGGGCCCGTCGCCTCCGGGGGTCCCGGAAGCAGCCGGATGGGACTCATCCATCACACTAGCAACCATTTTCGTTGTCCGGACGCTGGGAAAATGCCCCACAACCAGAGGACCAGCAAAACCAGTTTGAGCCCAGGTTGCGCAGCCGCTTGCAGCTGCGCGGCCACTAGGGTGGTGAAACAATGATGTTTTTTGGTACACTGCATTCCGCGAACAGCAGGAGGGTTTGCTGGGAGGGAGATATACAGAGGAAGGAGATGACATATAGAGCCCAGGGGTGGTTGGGATTCGGGAGGGGGGAGGGAGACGGGACGTTGGTGATTGATGGGTGATGGGTTTGGGTGGAGGGTGCATGTTGGAACCCTGTGGAGCCAGGACTCTACATGAGCATCTTTCAATTAAAAAAAGGAGAAAAGGTGGAAAAAAAATAAAATTAAATTAAGTTAAAAAAAAAAAAAAGAAGGAAGGAATAATGAAGTGACAACTAGAGCACACATTACATTTGATATATGTCTTATGGGGACATGGGGGTGGGATTTAGGGTGGGTTGGGCCATATCTTGAAAGTGCTTGAGGGTTGTTTCTGGCAGTATTCAAGGCACCATACAATACCAAGTATGTAACCAGGGTAGGCCACAAGCAAAGGAAGTGCTTTAACCTCTATACTATTTCTCTGGTCCTACATATGGGAGTGGCGGTAGGTTTTGATTTTTGTATTCCAATTAGTTGTGAATAATTCATATTAAGGATGGAAAATCCTAATAAAGTGAGACTCATTCACATTTACTAATTCATCAAGTATTCCTTCATGTTCATCATGTGCTAGACCCTGCAAGAATACATAACCATTATCTCTAGGAATTCACTATATTTGAGAACATATTAGCAGTTGCAATGCATCAACACAGTAAGAGTATTATTAAGGAAATTGCTGAGAGGTGCTGCATGACAGATCTGGATGAGAGCATCTCCTATGCATGATCTCTAACTTTAGAGATGTAGATATAGAAAAGTCTTCCAGAAAGATATGGAAGTCTTCTCGAAGTATAAGAAAAATAGGAAAAGTCAAATTTCTTCATTCCTGTTCTCTACTCCATCTGAAACTATATCTTTCTTCTTGGAATCATCTATATTATATAACTAATCTTTCAGCTGCTGAAATTTAAGAGTCTTGTGATGAAACATAAAAGCGTTTTATATTGTTATTCTATATTTCTGTATTATAGTGGCTATTTCACAGATATAAATATCTAGTGACACTCATCTAGTTGAACTCTTAGAGAATGAAATTTAATTAATAAAATTTATTTAAAATCTAGCACTTACCAAAAAAATCTAGTACTTACATGAAATTAAGTAATCCTTCTTTCCTATCCAAACTTGTCTAGAAGTGTGATATACACAGCATCTAAAACTTATTTCAATTCATTCAGCCCTTTCCATCACTACCATTTCTGTCCAAGCCACCAGAACACGTGGCCTGAATGACTAATGGCAACTCCTGGTCTTCTCCCTCTTTACATGCTCCCTATAATTCATTTTCCAAATACAGTCATAATGTTAATCCTGTTACCTCATCCTTGCATATAAAACTCTCAAAGTGCTCCCAACTGCACGAAGAAGAAAATCCAAATTCCTTGCCAGGGTCTTTACAAAGCTACATCAACAATTTGGAAATTTTCCGGGGAGGGCTGTCTCAGGGCCCTCTTAAATTCCTAAAACCTGATGAGAAGTATAAAGAGCTAGATTATATCTGCACATGTTTATAATGTTCAATATTAAAATATAATTTATGCCTTCTGTAATATAATCTTATTGGTTACTCTAGAAGGTATAGCATAATCTTTAAGTAGTCAAACATCAAATAATAGCATATTGCTTTACTTTGTATATGTAAATTTTCAACATATTTTAGTTTTTCCAATATTTTTCAAGTTTTCTTATTTTTTACTCATATGTATGTTATAAATGTACAATATAGTATTGCTTTCTAAAGTTATTTTGGGGCAAATGGTTAGGGCTGAATATGGCTGTATTGTTTATTCTTGGCTCTGTTCTCAGAGCACTCCTGGGAGTTCTCAGAGGACCATATGTGGTGGCAGGGTTCACATTTTCACTTAGTTGTATGCAAGGAAAGTGCTTTAACCACTGTTCTAGCTTTTTAACCCTGATACATTTATTTTACAGCAATTTAATATGAAAAAGAATTTTCTATTTACCTTAATTAATCTCATTTCTTTATAGAAAGAGTTTTTTTTCTATATACTTGTTGGATTACCTTTGTTCATAGCCCTCTTTCTCCTACTTGCCAGCCCTGGGTTTTATATTGCAAATAAAAGGTTACTTCTCTCTTTCCTGTTTTCCTTTTACATATTCTTATGCTAGAAATAAGGCTTTTTGTACAGACACAGAAGACAGTTAAGTTTATGCATTTGTGATATAGGAGTTAATTAACTCTGAACTAGTTACTCTTGGGCATCTGTCATATTTCTTAAAACCTCAGTTGCCCTTAGATTGATTCTAATTCCTTACGCCCCAAAAGGTGGGTCCCATTGCAGGACTGGATCAGGGAAAGCCATAGCTATCCAGGCCTCAACATGGAGCAGTTTAAATATCCTGAGTAATTAATAAACTATGAGTAAGGTCATGGAACAAACTCTCTTATGACCTCAAAATAAGCACCAACTGTTTAAGGATCCTGTGGGATTAGAAATAACACCACCTGACCAGGGGTCTGGAATATATGGCAAGATGTCCCAGGAATGGTTATTCTATAATTTAATTCCATCCCGGGTATAGATAAATGTCTATATTTCTTACTGTGTTTCTATAAAATGACTAGAAACATTATTAAGATGATTGCTTACCAGCTAAGGAAAGGAGAAAACAACAGACCAGGGCTCCGCCCTTGTTCTGGGCAGGCCTATAGCCCCAGAAGAAGATCTGGGTGTGGGGCGGGGAAGAATCCCCCCTGGTGGTTTACCCCAAGAAGAAGGAGCTTTTTAATCACCTCACTGTTTCAGGATTAAAGTCCATTTCCTCTTGTTACTCCCTTTCCCCAACATTTTGTAACTATATATCTCTAGCAGACTTCATTTGGTGGTGTGTGTGGAGTGAGGAGTGAGAGTGGAGTGAGATTAAAGAAAGAACTTCAGATTATTCAAGAGCTTGTGATCCTGTTCCTCTGTCCACAGGTCGGGTGGAACAGTCATTGGCCCTGAACATAACCAGGAACCATGAGGAACCACAATATCTGTTGGGGACCTTGCAGAACCCCAACAATCCTGATCCAAATCTTTATCTGTAAGTTCTTCTGGCTAAAATATTGCCTTTAGCATTTTTTATTGAATAGATGTGCTGATGGTGAATGTCTTAGTTTTTATTTGTCTGAAGGGAAACTTTTTTTCTTTTTAAATATGTTTATTCAGGGTATAGAATTCAGTGCTGACATTTGTCCCCTCGTGTTTTCTTAAGATACTATTCTATTGTCTTGTGGTTTGTGTTCACAAAAGGAATCTTTGGTAACTTTCACATTATTCTTTTACAAAATGGGTCATTTTGTGTACTGCCTTTAAGAATTTGGGGGTTCATTTTAAACCTTCTTGTTCTGTAAGCTTTAGATATCTGTAACTTGGCATTCATTAATTTTAGGAAATTTTCAACTATATAGTTCAAATATTGCTTCTGCCCCTTTGTCTCTTACCTTTCTATGTAGTAATCATATGCATAAAAATATTTTACTATTTCACAATTTTTGATGCATAGGGCTTTTTACCCATTGTTATTTTTTCCCACTTGCCTTTCATAATGCTTAATTTCTTTTGGCCTATCTAGAGTTCCACTGATTCTTTCATCAGCTCTATGGAGTCTGTTGATAAGCTTGTTATAGATCTCTTTATCTTTGGTTGTCATTTCTAACATTTCCAAGTAATTATTTCTTATAATTTTCATCTTTCTGCTGGAGTTCATCATCTAGCATGGTCTATTTTCCATTTTTTCTGATAAAATTTAACATATTAATCATACTTATTTTAAAACCATTGTCTGAGATAGCTGGATAAAAGCAAAAATGTCCATATTCAATAGAATGTGACTTTCCCATTAATAAAGATGATCATACCATTGGAACAAAATGGAAGGATACGAGGATATTCAGATTATCATGCTAAGTGAAATAGGAAATAAAAGAGCCATATCAGATGTTTTTACTCATATGTGAAATATGAGTAACTAAAACAAACATACTTATAAAATAACAACAACTAAAAAAGAAATAACCTTAGGTGATTGCCAGAGAGTAAAGCGGATGGCAGGTGGGGTGAGTGAGTAAAAGGGTCTTTTTGGGAATGGGGCAGCACTGAACTTTTGGTGGGGTACCTGGTATATGTTATGCACAGAGAGAGGTAGGAAACTAAATCTCCCAAATTCCATAATATTGCAATCTAATAAGTCAATAAACCAAGATTAATCTCCTTTTTTGGTTTATTATTGGGTCATATGCAGTAATACTCAGGGTTAAGTTCTGGCTCTGTACCCAAGAATTGCTCCTAGTGGTGCTCTGGAGACCATATGAGAATATGGGGATGGAATACAGGTCAGCCTCTTGCAAAGCAAACACCCTACCTGCCATACTATAGTGTTAGCCCCCTAGATAAATATCTTGTCTGATAGTTCCAGCAGAAGGGCTAGAGGGACACTTTTTACTTTCCTTCAGAGGTTATTGCATATTCCTCCAGACTTATTCCTCTGGGGAGGTTTACATGCTCTTAAATTCTGTTTCAGATCTTTCACATGAATACCCAGTGAGGCTCATGAAAATACAGAACTTGATTATGCATCAATTTATTTAGACCACAAAGCTCTCAAGAGGTATACATTCTTCCTAGTCAACCTCAGATTTAACTCATTCATTTAAAATTTAGCAGAAAAAAATTATTAGCTCATATGATTTGTGAAATATCTCTCTCCAGAGGTACCTGTTTTTTCATAAATTTTTTCTTAAGTTTTAGTATATTTCCCTACTCAGAAATTTAAGAAATTAATAAGAATTGTAGGTCATAGAAAACAACCCTTGATAGAATAAACATTTCTTAAAAGATGAAACAATATGTAGTGTGCAAATCACTTATATATTATTATAGCCTTTCTATAAGTTTAGGGGGATTTTGATAAGGACTCTGAGAGCTATTGACTTACATGATGCAATTTCTACTCACCTTTACAACATTCCCACAAATGCTATCCCATTTACTTCATAATGTGCAGACATTGTGGTCAACATTCTGCCTGTAGACTGTGCTAACAGATGACCTATGTTTGGGGTCTCGCTATTTCTTCCACATAGATTTCTGTTTCCTGAACTTTTGACCAAGTCCTTTTATTCTCTAAACTTCATCATGAAAGTATCTCCTCAAATATGTCTTCCATGATACTATGACCTAAAAAATATACTTATAAATGCCTACTTGAAATCATCACTCTATTTTCTATCAAAATTATTTGTGTTTTCAATATACTTGTTTATTTGCTTATTGTCTATCTTCCTCCAACATTTTTGGCTTTCTAGGTTATTGAGAACCAGATAGTAGATCTTGTAAATAAAATGTCTCCAATTATTATATTTTCTAATTGTATCCATAACAGGGCTGGAGAGATAGTACAGTTGGTAGTATACTTACTTGGCTTGCATGAAGCCCATTTAGGTTTCATGCTTGCCACCACATATGTTCTCTGAACCTCACCAGGAGTGATCTCTGAGTGTAGAGCCAGGAATAAGCCCTGAGAACAGCTGGGTGTAGTCCCCAAAACCAAAAAGAATCATCAAATTTTAGCAGTCATTATCAAATTTTTTCCTTTTAAAAACACTTGAAAAAGAAAATTATGATTCTTCCAAGTTTGTTTCACTGACCAGGTATACTTCATATAAGGGCACAAATGCTCTTTGAACTAAATTATATTTTAATTTAGGTCCAGTTGAACTCACTTCAGAGACAGGCTAAGCCACAAGAGATGTGGAATCAAGGCTGATAATCTAAAATATGATTTCAACACATGATAAAGCAAGGCTGTTTCAACAGCGTGGGAGGTGCAATTCTCTGTACAGCCAACACTGGCTTTCTATATCACAGTACCTGGCAAATCATTGTTTTCTTTTCAGTAATCTTTGGCTTACCATCCTTAGGCAATGTGAAAACTAAAAAGGGAAAGTTTGAGCCAGGAGGATGATGGAAATCCCCTGTTTTCAATTCTGCTCTACTTGGATCTTCCAAATGATATTTCAACAAATAAAGATGTCAGGAGTTAATATAAACTCCATAACTCGGCAAAAACCTATGATTTGGTGCCTGATTAATCTCAATATTTTTAGCCTTTATGGAATACCATAGTTGAGGGGCAAGTGTTTCCCTTTACACTTGCGATTTTTTGGCAAGAAATTAAATGCCAATGACTTAGTGACTTTGCATTTGTTTTCTTAAAAATATTGTTAATATTAGAAATAAACTCTTATTTACATCTCCTAATATAACTGATCTTTTTTCTCTTCTGTTGTCTTATTATAAAAGCATGTGAATGAGTAGGGATTCTTTTTTCTTTAGGTTTTCATAGGGTCATATATAGGAGATAAACAATAGGGACAATTAGTTATGCCTATTTCTAATAGCCTGAAGACTCCTTAAATCAGTCTTAGATAAAAAAAAAAAAGAATGGTATGGTGGGGTCAGGGAGATAGTACAGCAGGTACTTGTCTCGCATGATGCCAACTCAGGTACAATCCCCAGCACCATGTATTGTCCCCAAGAACTTCCCGGACTGATTACTGAGCAAAGAGCCAGGAATAAGCCCTGAATAACAGATTATGGTCCCAAACAAACAAAATCATAATATGGTGAGAATGAAGGTTGCTAACATCTGTATAAATTTATGAATATGTATTGATTTAATAGTCAATATGCAGTGCCAGTCATGTTATAGGTGCTATGTTGATGAATTATGGTAAGCAAGTCATTTTTGTCTTTAATAAGCTTTATTCTCTAAAGCAAATAAGGATATAATTAATATGTGGTGTCTTAGGTAATGAAAAAAATAGTCTATGCTATGCTAAATATCAATAATTGTATATATAACTACAAATCAGAAAAGAAATTAATAAAAGAGATTAAGATTTTTGAGGAATTATATCAAATATTTTCTTAAGGCTATGTTGTACAGATTGTCTACCTGAAATAAAAGGAACACAAATGTACAAGGAACACAAATAACAGTATCATTTAGAGTAAAGAAGTGGAGAAACCAACAAATATATATATAAAAGATATGGAAGAAAACTCAGGAAAAAAAGCCGCATCATAGAATTCAAGCTAGGGGTTTCAAAGTGTGGATATTTTATCATGCTACTGGAAAAAAATAATAAAATTAATATAGAATTAGATACTATAGAGTCTATAGCATCTAAGTATACTATACAAGCTCACTCTTGTTAAATCAGTAGAGACAGAAACCAAATCAAATTTTTGAACATAAAGGGGCTATCTAGGTTAAGATAATGAATTAAACGTGCATCAAATTGACATACATATGCCTAGAAAAATGGAGAAAATAGGGAAAGACAATAACAGCATTTTGTGAGCTAACTTGAAAGTCTATGAACAGTGGTAACTAGCTTAGCAGACTCAAGAAAGTAAATTCCTAACCAGTCATAGGAGATCTGAGCACAAACAAATTTATACCACAAAGTCCTCAAAAGACACAGGAATTCACAGCCCCAGCAACATTTGGTAATTGTAGAACTATAGGGAGTGGGAATTTACTAAAATTAAAAGCCTGGGTAAAAGATGTTTGAAAACAGATTCATGTATTCCCTTTCCCATTTAACCATTTCACTGGGTTCTGGCTCCCAACCTCAAGTAAAAATGAGTAAGTAAAATGAGAAAACTTTTTGAGAAAGTTAGTGGACAGTGGCGGTATGGGAGTGGGAAGAGAGGACGAGGGAGGCAGGGTGGTTAATATATGCAACTTCTAAGGAATAAGAGTTCCATAAACAAAAAGTATAGAAATCATCACCAAAACAATTCAGCAGTTGCTGAAAGACAGTAGTCACCAAACTGAAAAGGCTCACAGAATAACAAATATAAAAGTTGAAAATATATACAGCTCCAGAAAATATTTTCATTTATAAATTTTTATATGCCTGATATTAAGTAATTAAATCAGAATTGTTTTGTTTTTTTTCCAAAAAAGCATTGAAAGCAAAAAATTATTTCTACCAAGATTTTATATTCTGCTAATCATGACAGGAGTAAAAGAATCATGATCAAATCTTTACTCCTATAGAATAACAAAAGGAAGGAAGGAGGGAGGAAGGGGGGGGAGGGAGGGAGGGAGGAAGGGAGGTAAGGAAGGAACGAAGGAAAGAAGATTGGTTCTCCTATACTAATCGTTCTTTGAAAACTACTGAAGTATGAATATAAAATGAGGGGAATAAAATCTAAAATGAGCACAGATGACCCAGTTACAGTAGACAAGCAAAAGGGAGGCTTCTAGGATGGTATTGATTAGAGAACCCAGGGTGACAGACTTGTACCAGGCATAGAAGCTGTAAATAAAGATCAAATCAGTATCACTATAGAAATAGAAATCCCACGGCATCATTGCCAAACATAACTGATGGAAGAATAGATGTCTCTCTATTTTAAATGTACTTGTCAATGTAAAAATGAAGCAACATATTCCTTTTCTCCCTTCTGTCCTATGCTATGGATCAGTTTGGGGTATTTTGCCAAGCAGTACACTTATGCTCAGCATAGTTCTCAATAAAAAGCAATAGTTTGAAAAATAATAATAATAATAATAATAATAATAAAAACACAATACACAAAGTAACCCAATCTTTTGACCATTTTTCTGCTGATGTCAGAAACTAGACCAAAGGTGCCCCAACTATGGAGTGCCCTGTTTTTCTGGTCCTCTCCAGAAAAGACTCTTCTAAATTTCAGAAAAAGTAATGGTGGGCTATAAGGCAGACATGCTATTTACTGAACTAGGGGGCAATTTACAGCAAGAGTAGGATCCAGAAAAGTTGGTGATTTTCCTATACCCCTCATATAAAAGCAACATTTTTGAAAACCAAATAATAATTGAAATACATGAAGGGTAATGGACACCACGGTCATATTATGGATTCTTTGGGTGCAGGCAAGAAAAGGGCAGGGCTTGATAATGCAAAGTCTCAGATGAGTATCAGATATGAGAATTCAAATCCTACTCTTTTTTTCTTTTTGTTCTTTGGATCACACCTGGTGATATTCAGGGAATACTCCTGGCTCTGCACTCAGGAATTAACTCTTGGCGGTGATTGGGGAACCATATGGACAGAACCCAGTCGGCCTTGTGCAAGGCAAACACCATCTGCTGTACTATCACTCCAGCCTCTCGTATCTTACTTTTTTAAAACTTTATTTTATTTTTTAAATATTTCATTATGCTGGATCCAGAGACAGACCTGGGGCAGAGCTGCTACTGGCTCTCATTGTGCCCAGGTGCTCGCTCATGAAGCTCCCGGGAGGGATGGCAGGTTCTAGCCCTGGCCCGCCACACCAGCAGAGCCTCACAACAAGCCAGATGACCCCAACTCCACGAGGACCTCCATTTTCCACATCCGGACTTCCCCTTCGTCAGAACTCCACCAATCAGACCAGCCTATCACAGCCCGGCTTGCGTGGCTGCTTGCGGCCGCATGGTTCATCAATAAATGCTGGATTTTGAGATGACTACAAGAGTATGCTACCCGCACAGCAGAGCCTGGCAAGCTACCCATGTCGTATTTGATATGCCAGATATCAGTAACAATTATAGACCTCATTCCCATGACCTGATGGAATGGTTTGAGGCTCTTTATGTTCCTGGAGCAAGCAGGTGTCCTTGGGCTCTACTTACATGAGACAGGTCATATGGAGATGTTACTGGTGCCCGCTCGAGCAAATCGATGATGAATGGGAAGACAGTGACAGTGATTATGCCACCGTGAGATATGCAATTACAAAGATGTTCATGTTTGGGTTTCAGTCACACAGTGCTCCAGAACCATCCCTCTACCAGTGATCATTTTCCACGACCAACGTCCCCGATTCCCTCCTCCCCTCCCATAGTCTGCCTCTATGACAGGTTCTTTATCTCTTTTCTCTCTTTCTCTTTCTCTTACACATTGTGGGTTGAAATGCATACATTTAGAGGTTATCATGTGTATCTTTTTGACTGTGTTCAATGCTCAGTTCTAGGTTGGTATTAGCACTTTTGACAATTATTACCACTCTTTTCCCTTCTCTGTCTTATCTAACTTCTGATTCCCACATGTTTGTGGTAATTTCCATCTTTGACAAGGCCTCCTGATCCATGTATTGCCTGACCATGGGTACTGGTATCATAATATATATATGTAATATATATATATATATATATATATGTCATGCAAATAAATGCAGTCATTCTATATATGTCTTTTTTCCTTCTGGCTAATTTCACTCAACATGATCCTCTCCATGTCCATTCATTTATAGGCAAATTTTATAACTTCATTTTTCCTAACAGCTGCATAGTATTCCATTGTGTAGATAAACCAAAGTTTCTTTATCCAGTCATCAGTTCTTAGGCACTCTGGTTATTTCCAGATTCAGGCTATTGTGAATAGTGCTACTTGAAAATAAAAGTAAGGATGGAGTTTCTGCTGTGTGTTTTTGGCTTCTCAGGGTATATTCCCAGGAGTGGTATGGCTGGGTCAAATGGGAGCTCAATTTTCAGTCTTTGGAGGAATGTCCATATTGTTTTCCAAAAAGGCTGAACCAGTCGACATTCCCACCAACAATGGATGAGAGTCCCCTTTTCCCGTATCCACGCCAGCACATCTTTTTTCTTGCTCTTTTGGATATGTACCAGTCTCTGGTGTGAGATGATATATCTCATTGTTTTAAAGTTTTATTTTAATGTAGAGAAAAGTCACAACCATTGATAAAAATTATATTTGAAATTGAATTGATTACAGAGCTCCAATATTAAAATCAATAACTATTATCATTTTTACATGAAAGTTACTATATCTAAAGTGATTGTTAAGCTATTTCCTAAGAATGTACAAAGCTGTTGCTAGTTGAGCCCTTTGGTGTTATTTGTTTTATTTATCGAGATTAATTAGTTTCTAATTTATCGTCCCATCTAATTTTGCATGCTTCTATCAATACTGAGGAATAGAATATAGCATAAGAGACTTCGGGATCAATGGTGATGGCCAATGGCGGTGACTGTGGGAGATGCTCACAGCTTCTGGGGCTTCTGGAATTATGGGAGGTTGGGGAAGGCCCCACACTCCGACTCAGGGAAGACAGCATAGTTCTCCACCTGGGCACCAGAGTCTCCTAAATTATTTGCAGTTTGGCATCTCTGCAGAAAACATTGGTTAAAGCAGTGGAGTTGGCCCATTGGTGGGGCAGTGGTGGGGTTTGGGTACAACCACTGAGTCTTTGGTAGGGCAGGTGATTGTCTGCCTTGAAAGGTGTGCCAGGAGGGGCCGGAGCGATAGCCCAGCGGGTAGGGCATTTGCCTTGCAAGCAGCCGGCCTCTGCCGGCCCGGGTTTGATCCCCGGCATCCCATATGGTCCCCCGAGCACCTCCAGGAGTAATTCCTGAGTGCAGAGCCAGGAGTATCCCCTGAGCATTGTCGGGTGTGACCCAAAAAGCAAAAAAAAAAAAAAAAAAGAAAGGTGTGCCAGGATTTTCAACTGCAGGATTTTAGCTGCTTGGCTTGTGTATACTCAGAGGTGGTGGAGCAGGGCTGTTGGGTAGATAAACATGGCAGCAGCTGTGGGAGGTCATATCCTGTTTCTTTTAATTGAAAAAAGTAGACTTATGGTTGTTACTGACAGCTCTATTCTTTATCATTGTTTTGTGTTAGGGCTACACCTGGCAGTTCTGAGGATTCACTCTTGGATCTGCTCTTGTTCTACACACTCTTGGTTTAAAGTCTTATTCTTTAAACTGTGTACATATATTTCGTTGGGTGGAGGGGTTGGTTTGGGTCACACCTGCCAATGATCATAGTTTACTCCTGGCTCTGTATTCTAGAATCACTCCTGGTAGTGCTCAGGGGACCATATAGGATGCTGGAGCTTGAACCCAGGTTGGCCATGTGCAAAGCAAACACCTTACCCTCTATATTATCGCTCAGGCACTAAATATATTTTATATACTATTCTCTATGTGCAAGACATTTGACAGTTTTGACGATATTTTGCCATAAAAATGTTAGATGGGGGAAATTGAAAACTAAAGTTTTAATGGATAGTTTTCAATAAAAAGGAAAGAAATAATTCAATAGCAATTGAAGAAGAAAGCATCAAGGGAAGGTTTTATTATGATGGGAGATTTGAGAATATGCTTTTATGCTAAAGGCTTTATCCTAAAGGGAATTTGAAGATGTCATAAAGTTCAGGAGCCGCCAAAGAGCCAAAGCACATTTGTAAGCTTCGCTATATATTGCTCTTGAGCATAAATTCACACCTACAGCCATTTGTTCTACCATGTGTAATTTACTTGAAAATATTTTTAACAGGTCACTGAATATAAAAGTATATGCATACAAAATAACTCTAACCTAGAATCTCAGTTTGGTAATTATATCAGAAGAATTATAATTAGACTAGTTATCACTTCAAAGATTCTAATCACAAGTCCATAATCAAGCAGCTTTGCAAATATCTCTAAAGTTGTTCCAGATGATTCAGGAGAGTCAGCAAAATATAATGCTGAAAAAAATATTTTATTGGTGCAGCTAATGATATTATATAACTTTAAATGCTATGAAAGAGCTATTTCTTTTCCAAGGGTGGAACTTAAGAATCTGGTCATCCATAAGTGGACCAAGAAGTTGTAATATGTGTGTGTATATATATATATATATATGTATATATGTATATATGTATGTATATATGTATGTATATATAATATATATGTGTATATGTATTTGTGTGTATGTATATATGTATGTATATATAATCATATATGTATGTGTTTGTACATATATATAAGTATATATGAATATATATGTATATATGTATGTATATATAATATATATGTGTGTATGTGTTTGTGTGTATGAATATATATATATGCACGCAGACAATGGAATACTACATAGCTCTAAGAATCACACAATTGATAGCAAAAATCATGCAATTTGTAGCAATATGGATAAAATAGAGGCTATTGTGCTGAATGAAGTCAGTCAGAAAGAAAGGGACAGATATAGAATGATCTCTCTATATGTGGGATTTAAAGACACGCAGTAAGGTAATAATAAAGCAACACAGTTGAAAAATAATCCACAGAGTTAACTTGGGGGAGTTTTGAGAGAAGTGTTGGGGTCCTTGGGAAAGGGAGGTGGATGATCTCTGTATGGATGTGGTGTAAGAATTATTTTGATGATGAACCATTAATAATACTGTAAACCACAGAATTTCTATCAAAATTATTTTTACAGACCCCCCAGACTCTATCTTTCTCCTTCTACTGTGACTCAGATATCAAACACCAAATAATAATAAACTCTCCATAAGAATCATACCTGCATTTGACTGGTGTGATAATTTGATCACTTGATCACTTGAATCCCAGTTATTCATCGATTTGCTCGAGCGGGCGCCAGTAACATTTCCATTGGACCCTATCACGTGCCAATGTAGCCCAATGGCATCTGGTTGATTCAGGAATATGAAGAGCCTCAAACCGCTCCTTCAGGGTCTTTACAAGGAAGTCTGACCATCTTGTAGGTGGGCGGCCACGTGATCTTTTGACATCCCGTGGGATCCAGTCGGTAATGGCTCAAGTCCAGCGGTTGTCTCCCAAATCGCATTACATGTCCAGCCCATCTGATTTTCGATGCCTTGGCAAACGAGACAGCATCCCTGATTCTGGAATAGCGACGGAGGCCAGAACTCCGGATTCCTTCTCTCACTTGAGTGGAGGCGTGATATTCCAAGCATAGCTCTTTCGATTCCTCCTCTGGGAGACCCGAATAGCATTCCTCATCCTGCTTCCGTAGGGCCCAGGTCTCTGAGGCGTATGTTAATGCAGGGAGAACGGTGGAGTCAAAGAGATGTGCCCGGAGCCGGAGGTTCTTTGTCCTTTTTTAGCTATTTCTTCGATGCCTTTGAAGGCATTCCATGCCGCTCTCTTCCTCCTGCGCAGCTCAGGTTTTAGGTCGCTCATCATGTTGGATTTCGACCTAGGTACACATAACTGCTGCATTCAGAGATGTTTGTTCCATTGAGAGTGAATGGGGCCTCTGGAACTAGTTCATTCTTCATGAACATAGTTTTCTTTTAGATTCAGCTGTAGACCTATCTTTCCACATTCTCGGTCAAAGTCAGCCAGCATTTGTGCCGCTTGGCTAATGTTTGGTGTTATTAGAACGATGTCATCAGCAAAGCGGAGGTGGTGTAGTTGCCGCACCATCTATCTTCACTCCCATTCCTTCCCATTCTAATTGTTGCATGATGTTCTCGAGGGTGGCGCTGAAGAGTTTTGGTGAAATGGTATCACCCCGTCGAACCCCCTCTTTTCACATTAATGATCACTTCTTTGTAGAATGGTGAGATCCTGGTGGTGAATCCGTAATACAGCTCACGAAGGATCTTGATGTATTGGGTTTGAACACCCCTGTTTGGCTAGGGCTTCGATGACTGCTTCAGTCTCCACAGAATCAAAGGCTTTCTGTAAATCAATGAACGTGGAGACAGAGCGGCATCTTGTACTCCCTACAAACCTCAATGAGCTTGGTTACCGTGTGGATATGGTCGATTGTGCTGAATCCTTTCCGGAAGCCTGCTTGCTCACATGGTTGTCCCTTCATCTAGTGTTCTGCTAATCCTGTTCAGGATGACCCGTGTAAACAGCTTGTAGATGACGGACAACAGGCAGATGGGGCGATAGTTGCCGATGTCAGTGAATGTCTCCCCTTCTTGAACAGTAGAACTGTCCTGCTGGTTTTCCATTGGGAGGGCACCTTGCATTCGGACAGGTAGCGTGTGAAGAGCCGAAGCTAGTGTATTGATGAGTACCGACGGCAGATTCTTCAGGTGTTCGGGTCTGACTTTTGTCTGGGCCTGGTGCTGTTCCCTTCTTTACCAACGAGATGGCATGTCGGATTTCAGAAGGGAGAACGTTGGGAATGACATATCCATCCTGTGGAATTTGGTATGTGGGCAGGTGGATGTGGCTATCAAAGAGATTTGAGTAGAAGTCCTGGATAATATTCTCCATTGCCTTTCTGGAAGATGTGATAGATCCATCAGGGCATCGGAGGGCAGTCATCTTGGTCTTATAGTTGATGAAGGACAGGCGGGCAGTGCGAATGCTTTTCCCGGCTTCTGCTGCATCTTCCAGTATTTCTGCTCTTCTGTCTTTGAGGTCTTCTTTTATCGCATCTCTGCACCGTTTAGCAAGCTTGGACGTTAGCATTTGGTCTCCTGAGGCTCGCGCCTTGCCACGTTGGCAAATGAGCTCAAGAGTTTCTGAAGACAGGCGCCCTTTTTGTGTCTTTCTCTCTCTCGGCATTCTTTCGCACAATCATGGAGGTGCTGAACCAGTCGGTTGTATTCTTCATCGATGTCGCCAATGATGGTATCTTCCCATGTTGCTGCAATGGTGCCAAAGAGTTCCCAGTTGGTGGTCGCTCTGGGAGTTCTCTTCTTAAACTTTGCAGCCTTTTCCTCCCCGTTGCTGGGAAGTAGAATTTTGCACGAAGGAGACGGTGGTCCGATCCTGTTTGGAATTTGGGGACGACAGCTACATCGGTCAGACAAAACCGTTGATTGAAGATGATGTGGTCAATTTCATTGTGGAACTGTCCGCCAGGAGATTCCCATGTCCAACGTTTCGCTCAGGTTTCTGGAACTGTGAGTTGCCATGAATGGTCTTGGTGGACATGATGAACTCCAGATAGTCTCTCACCCCTGTTCATTCCATTCTAGGCCATGGGTCCCGATGTGGAGTTCTTCAGCCGATCTTCTTGGTCCTATCTTTGGCATTAAAATCACCGACTATGATCTTGTAGAAGGTGTGATCTTTTTTATAGAACTCCTCCAATTCCATGTAGAATTTCTCAAGTTCATCTTCTTTGTATGTGGATGTTGGTGCGTAGACAATGAAGATAGAAATTGCTGGCAGTGGGCCACATCTCTTCAAGTGTAATCGTCCTATTCGGGTTTGTTAGGCATTCAAATGAATCAATGTTTACGGCCATGTTCGTGTTGACAAGGACACCAACGCCACCGATGCCTCTTTTTTGTCGCATGTTCCAAGGAACAATTCTTCTCCGGTGTCAAATACAGCATGATGCAACTGACACCTCCTCGCCTCAGTCAGACCAATGATGTCGTGACTTGGATCTTTTTTTGCTTGAAGCATCAGATCCTCAATATATGCTTCCAATGCCAGTGTACGTGCATTGAAATTACAGGCAGTCATTTTAGTCCTTCTTCGTTTTGGCAGCCTAGGGATGGCCATGAAATTTTATCAGGCACTGCTTGTTTGCCTTTCTTACTGCTGCCATATTAAGGGCTCTTTCGGGTCAGGAAAATAAACATTTCTATTACTGGATTTGGCATATCGAACACGCATCGGACAGCTTGCCAGGCTCTGCCACGCGGCGCTATATTCTCATTACTTTGTGGGGCTCTCTCAGAGGGGTAGGTTGAATATTTACGGTAATTTGGAGGTAAATCGTGGCAGCCACAGCAGTAGCGCCCAAAGGGGAAAGCTGGTTTCTGCTCTGCTGGGTGTACCTGTGTCTTAGGCTCAAGCATTCCTGTTCTTGAAATACTCTCCTCTGAAGGGCGGGTCTCTGCGTGGTGGGTCTTTGTAGGCTGGGTTTCTGACAAGCCAGGCTGGAGACTGGATTAATCTGGGGGTTGGAGACTGGATTAGTCTGCTGGGTGGAGATCTTACCTGCTGCAGAGTGTGGATTGTGAAGATCGCTGCCAGCAAGGTGTGGGCGCTTCTCTGGTGTGATAATTAAGATTAATTATATCTTCTATATCCTGGGCAGATATAGATGACTGTTCTCATTTGTGGGATATAAAAAAATAATATGATACTAATATCCAAGACCAGGCAAAACATGGATCAAGAGGTCTTGTAAGTGGATGGAATCTACCACAATTGTGTGGGAATCAGAGGTTAGGTAAGAGAGAAGGAATCATCAGTGTGCTAATAATTGCTGGAAATGGTAATACCAGCCTAGAACTGAGCATTGAAGGTAGGCAAAGGGATAAACGTGATAACCCCTACATGTATATATTGCAAGTTGCAATATGAGAGAGAGAGAGAGAGAGAGAGAGAGAGAGAGAGAGAAGAGGCAAAGTGCCTGTCATAGAGGCAGGCTGGGGGGAGAGGGGACGGAGTCAGAGGACTTTGGTTGTGGGAAATGTGCACTGGTGGAGCAATGGGTGCTGGAACTCTGTGACTGAAACCTAATCATGAACAGTTTTGTAATTGTTTATCTTATGGTGGTATAATAATTTTTTAAAGGAGAATAAAATCAAAATTCTTAATAAAAATTATTCCCTATGAAAAAAATATAAAAATAATCTGGTTATCCTAGACCCCCCATGGAAAAACAATTGCTATTCAGGTATTTTATTCAGTCTAATACAGCCCATTTAATGGGTGTTTTAGCTGCACCTACAACTAGGTCTGTTAACCCTACCACTGGAGCATGACGACATGTGTCTTGGTGTTGCTTTTTCTCTCCAGGTATTTAGAGGGCTTGTTTGTAATTATTAGGACAGGGCAAATTTTGGTTTGAATTTTGCTTTCAGTATTATATCTAAAGGTGTAATAGAAGCAAAAGTATATATACACTTTCCAACTCCACTCATCTCTTATTGTCAGAGGTTACCAGTTTCACTATATTATCTTGACAATTGCAAACCAACAAAGTAAGTTAGAACCACTTGAAACAACTCTCCAGTTTACCCATTTGGTGAGCAATGTCTTTAGAATTTTAAACTCAGACTTTTGAATTTACCTTCTTTTTACTGTCCCATTTCTCAAATGGCATGTCTTCTCTCATATGCTAAACCCATTCATTTTATTAAATTATTGTAGGCATAAAAAAGAACTAAATAATTCATATTGAAGCATCTTTTTACAAGTCAACTGCAAGCTTCTAAAATAGCATTACTTCTGTTGCTTTATTTTCTTAGTAGTATTTGTGACAATTACAGTACAATTCTGTCTCTTTCTCTCTCCCTGTCTCTGTCATTCTCTCATACAATATGCAAAGCACAGCTCTTTATAATTAATGTGAATTAATTCCTATAATTTTTCTACTATAGGCATATAGGCATACTATTAGTAACAACAAACTACTAGTAACAACATTTTATAAAAGGGAAAATTAAAGAAAATTTGTCCAGGAACCGGAGCAATAATACAGCAGGTAGTTGCCTTGCACCAGGCTGACCTAGGTTCAATCCCCAACATCTTATATAGTCCCCAAAGTACTGCCAGAAGTGATTCCCAAGTGCAGAACCAGGAGTACCCTCTGAACATCCTTGGATATAATCCAAAAAGCAATAAAATAGAAAATTTGTCCAAGCTCGTGTGACAGGGACACTGTCACACAACTCTCCAAGGACAGTCATCATTCAAAACAAGCCAGTGAACTCTAGAACTCAAACTTTTTAAAATTTAATTATTGAGTCACCATGAATTACAAAGTTATTCATGGTTGAATTTCAGAGTACAGTGTTTAAGCACTAGTCCCCGCACCAGAGTCACTTCCTTCCACCAATGTCCTCAGTTTCCCTACCACCCTCCAGTATGCCTCTGTGGCAAGCACATTTTTTTTCCCTTTTAGGCACTGTGGTTTACAGTGTTGGTATTAATAGGATATCATGCATATCACTGTACCTCCTTTCAAAACCCTGTCCTTGTCCAAAATGACCACTTCCCTCTGTGACTGTCGGAGTGGTCCTCTGTCCTCCTCTGTCCTTGTTTGTCCTCCCTCCCTACCCATTCCCAGCCTTCCCCTAGTATCAAGCCTCCTAGTAAGGACCCATTCTCCTGCCCTTCTATTTTTATCATTCCTCTTTCCATAATGTTCTTGGGCATTAGTTATTCTCCTACTATGTTTTTTATATTCCACAAATAAGAAAACTCATTCTGTATGTCCCTCTCACTTTGACTCATTCTATTCTGTGTGATACTTTCCAGATAAATTCACAAGTTTCGTCACTGTATCACTGTCTCACTGTCTTCCCGCTCATCACTGGTTTGCTCGAGCAGGCACCAGTAACATCTCCATATGTCCTGTCTCATGCAAGTAGAGCCCAAGGGCACCTGCTTGCTCCAGGAACATAAAGAGCCTCAAACCATTCCATCAGGTCATGGGATTGAGTTCTATAATTGTTACTGGTATTTGGCATAAATAAGCCAGAGGACCCCCCACTCCATGAGGGCCTCCATTTTCCATACCCAGACTTCCCCCTTGTCAGAACTCCACCCAGCAGACCAGTCTATCACAGCCTGGCTCATTGAGATTCACCCTGCTGCAGTTTTTTTTAATCCGGCAAGAGCTTCACAACAAGCCAGATGAAGCCCCCACTCCATGAGGGCCTCCATTTTCCACACCGGACTTCGTCAGAACTCCACCCAGCAGAACAGCCTATCATAGCCTGGCTCATCGAGATCCATCATGCTGCAGTCTTTTTAATCCGGCCCAGGTATGCTGATCCAGAGACAGACATGGGGCAGAGCTGCTACTGGCTCTCCCTGTGCCCAACCACTCATGAGGCGCCCGGGAGGGATGGCAGGTTCTAGCCCTGGCCTGCCACCCCAACAGAGCCTCACAACAAGCCAGACGACCCCCACACTCCATGAGGGCCTCCATTTTCCACACCGGACTTCCCCCTCGTCAGAACTCCACACAGCAGACCAGCCTATTACAGCCTGGCTTGCGGCCACATGGTTCATTAATAAATGCTGGATTTTGAGATGACTAAAAGAGTATGCTTCCCTCATGGCAGAGCCTGACAAGCTACCCGTAGTATTTGATATGCCAGATACCAGTAGCAATTATAGACCTCATTCCCATGACCTGATGGAATGGTTTGAGGCTCTTTATGTTCCTGGAGCAAGCAGGTGCCCTTGGGCTCTACTTGCATGAGACAGGTCATATGGAGATGTTACTGGTGCCCGCTCAAGAAAATCGATGATGAACAGGAAGACAGTGATACAGTGATACAGTGATTTGGCATAACAAATATGACATAGGTAGCTTGCCAGGCTCTGCCATGCGGGTAGCATATTCTTGTAGTCATCTTTAAATCCAGCATTTATTGATGAACCACGCGGCCGCAAGTGGCTGCACAAGTCATCTGTAGAACCCATTCTGTTGTAAGATTTTTAACTTGGAGAATTACAAGACAATAAAATTGTGCGGTTTAAAGTCCTTATATTTGCCATTATAATAGTAGTAATAGAAGACTAAAACAATTATACTTTGCTACATCTATCCAATCCACAAACACAATTCTGAATATAGTGAACTTAAGGAAGTAAGGGTATGAATGAATATGCAGTACAGTGAGTTCTCATTTACTATTATAATTAGGTTTTTGAGAATGGTGACTTTAAGCAAAAGAACTTATATTGAAACATTGTCAAGCAGTAATTTATTTTGACATTGGTCAGAAATGATTTTTCATCAATATTATAGTAAACTTGTATTATCCAAGGACCTGACATATAGTTGCTGGATTTATTGCCAACTATTAGAAGGATGTAGAGATGCAAAAGGCACAACATTTAATTTTCATAAGGAAAGTCTACAAAAATGTTAATTTCAAGGAAGTGGCAATACCCATCCTAGAGTAGAGAGCCTCAACTCTGTACCTCATTTTGTCAAGAAAAGTCTCTGTGACAAATTCTAATTATTTCTAATTTCTCTGGATCTCACCTTCAAAGCTGAAGCTTGAGAGAGATGGTATGTATCCTGAACTTCTTTCCAGTATTAGAATGTCTTCCTAAATATATTTTATTACATTCCATTTACTTTGATCAAATAACAGTGTGCCTCAGTATTTCCTTTTTGAGAAGCTGAAATATATCATCATGAGCAGGACTAATAATCAGATTCATGATGAGCTACACAAAGAAATGTTGCAAACTGGCTTTGATGACACTAATATAAGCTGTAGTTTCCTTCTTCATCCCCCATGGTAGCTTGTCATTCATCACAGAAACTGATCATACAAAACCTCATGGGCATTGATCATATTTCTTGTGCATATACATATGCACTTGTATAACCTCATTGTCTCTACAGAGAACTCTGATTTTCTGACAACATCTCTTTCTCTGCTGAAAAATGTTTGTATAATATCAATGATACTGGTTTTCTTATGACCAACTCAGTATTTATAGCTCCCAGTATAATACGGTTTATGTATTGTTAGCCTAACAATACTGTTTCTGTAAAGTACAATGGAAAAGTGTGCCCTAGAGAAGGAAGGGGATAGAGAAGATAAGAGTGAGAGGAAGTAAAGGCTGTAGCTTAGGGTCCTGGGAGATGCTCGAAGCTATTTAGCCTAGTTTACACAATTGATGAAATCACTGACATTTTTGTGGGTTGTGCAGTTCCAGCTAGAATTCGCTTGATATAATGAAAATACATATATGAAAATTAGACAGCAAGTTAGATAGAGAAGAATGGAGTCCTCACAAATCAACCTCTCTTGCAAATGCTTGCATAGCATAGTTTGGGTGCCCTATCCATCCCTCACAGATAGAGAAGCCAAAGAGCAGGAGGACACCCAAACAAACCCTTATAAATCATATGACGTTCATTTCTCAGCAATAGGATCACAACCAATTTTATTTGTAGAAAGTACAGTCAAGACATATTTATTTCTTCAAATACCTATATAGTAAGAGATAAAAGATACAGGAGAGAACAAAGAATAACTTTATCATAGATACTTTATCATAGATACTGTGTTGGATAACAGACATAGGATAACAGAGACTCTCAAAGGGAGCACATGTAAGGCTGGGAAGAAGCAGAGAAGGGAGATAACAAGGAGACAGACCATGGAAAACACTGAAATAGTAGAATGGTCAAGGATATGACTCAAGGGGCTTGAGGGTACGAATTGCATGCACAAGGCCCAGAGTCCAATCCCAAGCACCACATGATATCCCAGTACTGCTCAGTGTAGCTCTAGGTGTATCAGGTGTACACCTTCAGCTCCACTAGTCCTGAGCAGCTCCACTGGACATGAGAATACCACAAGATCCACCCAGCTTGAGCACTGAACCAAAAGGCCCACAGAGTTTGCCTGAGTATCTTTTGGACTGCTGAAGAAGAAGCTTCTTACCCCATCCCAAATGAGAAAGACAATTAGAAGATAAGTAAGAATGAAAGTAGAAAAAAAGAAATTAAAAAAGAGATGATAGGCACTAGAAAAAAAAAGAAAGCAGAGGTCTGTTTTTACCTAACACATGAAGAGCTTAACTTTATACCTTGACCATCCCTGTCTCCCCTTTCTCCTTCTTACTATTTTCACACACTTGAATAGAAAAAGGTGGTGCAAAGTTCAACATTCCCAGGTTTCTGTACATTTCCCCTAATGAGAGGATGCCATAATATGATTTTTCTACCACGCCAAGACAGACAAAAATGGGGTCACCACACAGTTTCTTGATAAAAGAGCATAGAATTGCCCCACACAACACACAAATCAGGGTGTTGTTAGGAAAACAAACCATGTTGGACAACCAAGATACGATTGGTGTCCACAGCAGAAATGACTACGTCTATGATGCCCTGAGTTTTAACCACTCACAAGTTATGAGATGATAAACTTAAAGGTCAATTATTTTTCTCAAAGCTTTATATAGGATGAAAATGTTCCCAAACCTAATCTCCTAATCAAATTATAAATATTTAACAGAACTCTCCTATGATGTATGATCTTAATAAAAATATTCTAGATGAATTGGACTAACTTCTTTAGATTATCATTTCAAATTATAAATATATTGTTTGATCATCTTTAAAAATCAAAATTAGTTATGCTTTCATTTACTTTGTAGCTTTTCTCTTTTCCTTGTATTTTATGCTGCCTCTCCTTTTTAAAGTAAATAGGTATCCTACATTTTATCATATTGAAACAAATTGATGAATGGGGCTGGAAATATTATACACTAGGTAAGGCATTTGCTTTATATGCAGTTAATCCAAGTTCCACCCCAGCATTCCATATGGTTCTCTGAGCCTGCCAGGAGTGGTCCCTGAGTGTAAAGTCATGAGTAAACCCTGAGCATTGCCAGGTTGGACCCAAAAATAGTTTTTAGAATATGTGATTTTTAATGCAGTTTCCTAAGTCTTTTTGTTGTTTTCAGTTTGTGCTCAATATTAATTACAAGCTCAGTTGTTTCTAACACTAAAATTATTTCAATAATTCTTTCATTTAAAAAATAAGTAAATAGCAAATATTGAAAATATATAAACCTGAAGAAGCTATACATCCAATGTTGCCTTATATCTCAATTTTATCAGACTCTATACTGGTCTTATTAAAATAGAAAAATAAAACATTGTTTTGTAATTTTAGGATAACAATGCACTCATCAGCGTTAAAATTTATAAATATTAAGTGGGAGAACACATGTAGGCCAGTGTCATTTTTTATCTCATTTTATTAAAAAGGAAACATTAAGTGGAAAAACAAGTATTAGTTGAATTACTATTGATTTTGCTCTAATGATGAGTTAGCCCCAAAGTCTTAGTAATTTAACACATTGAAGATAAGTATGGCTCATGGGATACATATAATAGAGTGTAGAATGAGAGAACTCTAATTCACACCACCCCTCAGGGAATCTGAATGACAAAGGTCCCATAATTTTGTATTTTCACTGATTGGAATAATGGACCTTTTCAGTTCTTGCAATAGAAGAAAAAAACTCTTGAAAAATTCACTCTCCTTCAGTATCCACCAGTCTTACAATGACCCATGTCATTTCTAGTTGTAATATTGGCCAAAGTTAGTCACATTGTCCACTGAAGCTATAGGAAAACTGGGTATGAGAAGAGCATGTGGTAGTAATAAATTTTCTAATACACTATATGGACATAAAATGCAAATAGAACCTGAATATTTAATGGTTGCCACGGATTAGGAAGTCAGGTTAAGGGGGTAATTTGACTTTTTACATAATCTACTTCCACTTTGGGAATTTTTCTTTTCTGACTTTTTGGGTCATACCTGGTGAGGCTCAGGGGTTGTTCCTGACTTTGTCTCAGGAATTACTCCTGGAAGTGCTGGGGGAGAGGGGGAGGCATATCGGATGTCGGGGATTAAGCTGGGGTCAGCTGCATGCAAGGCAAATGTCCTACCCACTGTACTATCGCCTCCAGCCCCCTGGGGAGTTTTTTTAAATTAAAACCAAATTTTATATTTGCTGTTAGATAAAAATATTTTGTGTTGTTTATTCTTAGGCCACACCAGCAGTGCTTAGGGTTAACTTCTGTATTTGTCCTGATGGACATAGGGACCATATGGAGTGCCAACGATCAAACCTGGGTAGGCCATGAGCAAGCAAACACTGTATTGTCGGGGGAGCCCTTGAGTCCCCAAAGATATCAGGAAACAAGGTCCTTTCTACCTCCAAAGCCGGCAGGGGATGGATGAAAACACAGGAGTTCAGCACAGTTTCAAAAGGCTTTACTCTCACAAGTTCTGGTATACAATCCAGTAACAAGAAAACCCCGGACCTTAGGTTCCTAGCTGAGCCCTAGCCACATATAGGTTTAGAATCCTAGGCCAAGATGGATGCTACCATGTGCTAAGGCCTAACAGGGAAGAGAATGGAGAGGCAGAGAGCAAAGGAAGCCAAAATGGCCAAAAAGCCCTTTCTCCTTTATCCTAGTTTATTGTATAGATAGAAGTCACCAAAACCTTCCAGCCCAGCCCATCTTGGGCTGGGTTATCCAGAGATGAAGCCAGGTAAATGACCCTATTGAAATGCAGATCTTCAGGTGGGCCCTATGGCTCAAGCTGCACAAATGCCAGAGCTGACTTCATGGGGTAAAATCTCCTAACAGAGTGGGAGAGGCTGCATCTCTGAACCAGAAAGCAGTTCAGAATGTAATTCGTAGGAAATGGCATTAATACTTCTTACCATCAATATATAACTAGCTGATTCCAGACTCTAGATCCCATTAAGATCCAAAAATCCGTCAGAATAATTCACTTTGACATTACCTTTAGAATCAGAGACACATTCGTTTGCTCAGAGGTACATTGGCACTTCTCTTTGAACTAGGAAAATTGATTGGATTATGGTTAATCCAATGTGGCCAAGTATCTTGGAATATCTACATGTATGTCCCATGTGGGGACCCATGGGAGCAGGGAAGAGTATAGAACTGGGACAAGCAAGATTCATAATATTCATGATAACAATATTTATGCTCCATAAAATTATGAAGTCAATCCAATTCTGCCCAAGCTCCCATTGTGGCTGCTCCAGAGATTTCCTAAAGGCAGGGCAGTAGCTCTTCGCATAAGCAAAGTGTAGCCAGAGCCTAAGGCACAGTAGGGCATGTCACCCAACACACTACTAGCTGTAATGTCACTCCAGCCATAGATAAGAATACTTTAAAATCATTCACTGTGAGCTCTTTTAAGATGTCCAGATAAATAAAGTGAAGCTAATAAGAGGTTAAAAAGCAATATATAAATAGTTCCCCTGAATATCTCATCATTATAAAAAATGGGCATGGGTTTTTAGTGAAACTTTTTTATGGTTTAGTGGCTGAAATGATAGAGCAGAGAAGATGCTGATTTAAGTTCATGGAGAAAGATATGTTAACTAAAACTTTGGAGTCATGCTTAAGATCCCAGCTACCTGTCAGAAGAGATCTATGACCAAGTGTGGGTGTGGGTAACTTGGGAGTGAAGAATGAATCTTTGAAGACTGCAAGGGTCAGACAAAAAGTGTTTTTGATGCCTCTACTTTCAGTATAAATCACATCCCACATGAATGTCTAGAATAAATGGGGTTTAGTCAAAGAATAATGGGGTTGTTCCAAGAAACATGGCACTGCTCAGGCGTTTCAAGAGTTGAGAGAAGTTAGCAGTAAAAAGACAGAAACCTGGGATCAGCATGAGAGTACAGTGGCTAGGGTTTTTTCCTTCATATGATATAATCCCTGACATCCCATATGGTCTCCCGAGCACTGCCAGGAGTAACCCCTGAGCATCTCCAGGTATGATGCAAAAAAGGTAAAAAAAAAAAACCTCTCTATGAAAACCTTCAAGACCTGGGAACTCTTATTTATTAATCCTTAGGTTGTGACCCATCTCAGGATGTTTTCTGAATCAGGGTGTTAGGATATGAACTATAATTGTATTAATCCACTAATCCTCTAGTCTGTTCTCCAATTCCTGTTACCAAATCCATTTAAGAAACTGACCAAAAATCAAGAGTGGGGGGCAGGGAGGGAGGTTATAAACTAAAATGCTAAGGTAGGTCCCAGGTCCTGTCTAAGGTCTATTTAAGTGGTTTTTCATGATCTTTGGATTAAGGTTAAATCTTTAGGATAAATTACACAGTTCACTAAACCTGGCAGCCCCCTAGCTCATTCTACCCCCCAGTCTTCCCTTAGCTGACCTTTCCTTGCAGAGTGTTTGCCTATCACTGTCCCTTTGCCACTGCTTTTCTGGACTCCATCATGCTTCTAGTCACCAGGCAAATGTCAAGTTCTCAGGGAGAGTCTACCTTCAACTCTTAAATCTGGTTGTCTTCTCTGTTATGTGAATGATTCTTCCTATACTCTACCCTATATCTAAATCTAACACCAAATTCTGTTATTTTACTTCCAAATGCAACTTGTAATTTGTAGCTGCATGCTTTCACATTACCTAAGTGGCTCCAACCATATCTGACTTGAACTTTAAGTTTATATCCTTATTTCAGTCACTCACCTACATGACAGATCCTAGATCTTATACAAAAACATATCTGAGCATAGAATCTTTCGATGACTCTTTTAGCACTCAAGAGTAGCAAAATTGGGGCGGAGCAATAGCACCGCCGGTAGAGTGTTTGCCTTGCACCCAGCTGACCGGTTACGTTTCCCCAAGCATCCCATATGGTCCCTCAAGTACCACCAGGATGAATTCCTGAGTGCAGATCCAGGAATATCCCTGAGCATTGCTGGGTGTGACCCCAAAAAGAAAAAAAATATAGCAAAATCATTTATTCTTAGCAAGAACTGCTAGCCTCTCCAAGCACTTAGTCTCCATTGATTTTCTTTCACATGATTTTCTGTTGCATTATTTTCCTTTATACTAAATATTAAAGGCATATTAATACCATGTGCTTCTTTACTGTGGTGTTCTTACTTGTTCTGAGTCATTTATCAATAGTACAGGTGATTGTTATCTGGGGGAAGTTAGGATTCTGTGTTTTGGGTCAGTGGGATTGGTCAGTGGGAGGAGAGGAATGTTGTTTTGATAGAGAGGAGGATCAATTAGACTAGAGAATCTTGATTAAGATATAATCAGACCCAATTCACATTTGAAAAAAAGTTTTCTCTAGTTCAGTGTGGAAAGTAAAGTTTAAGACAGTCAAAAATAGCATCAACATTCACACAGAAAGCAAGGTTTTTTAATACAAATACCAGCCTGGACATTCATGACATCAGGAGGCCCACATTTTGTTCTCCCCTAATCTTCTGAACGTCTGCTAGTTACTCCGACCTCCCAGGTAAGGTTATGCTCCCGCTTGACAGCCCCACAGTTTTTTTGTTTGTTTGTTTGTAATTTAAAATATTTCATTAAAGAACAATGATTTACTAAGTTATTGATGGTTGAATTTTAGCGTATAATACTTCAACATCAGTCCCAGCACCAGCGTTTACTTCCCTCCACCAGTGTTCCCATTCTCCACCGCCACCATTGCTGCTTTCTCCCACTCTGCCGACCCCCCCACACACATGCACTTGCCACCATGATAGGCACATTACCAAGTTCAGAGTTTGTAGATTAGATCTCACGTTTTCAGTGTTCTTGAGGCTTTGTATATTAGCTCTACTACTCTTTTACATCACCAGTACAACAGAAGTCCTGACCCCCACAGCTGTTTGTGAACTGAAGCTTGCTTCCCTCACCTCTCATCATGATGCAGGTGGGCTTCACGGGTGGCTTATGTGAGGCAGGAAGGGGAGAGAGATGGTCACTTTCTCCCCAGCCATCTTTGCTGCCCGGGACCTGCTAGACAGGCTAAGGACTGATAGAAGGCAAGTCAGTCCTAGGCCTTACCCAGGGTTTCCTCAGGGTTCTTGTCTTCCTCGCAAGAAAAGAATTTTCAGGAGTAGATGAGCAGTGAAGTGGAACAGATCTTATTATGGAGGTTTTAGGATGGAGAAGGAGGAGGGAATGTGAAAGAGAAAGAGAGTATACATCTCAAGAGGGGAGATGGGTGACACACATGCTCCGGAACCACATGTGCTCTGCTGGGCTCAAGCAGCCCATGGGTTCAGGCAGCATGTGCGCCCATTGGGCAGGACGGCTTTATAGATTTCCTTCCAAGCTACTCCCATATGGGGCTTCAACCTAAGGTTAAAGTCTTGCTAGGGCCATTGCCAAGGGGAGATTTTGGGAGTGGTCTTCTTGGAAAATCTCCTTTACTTGACCTCTGTTCCTGCTGGATCTTCTACCCTGTAATGTAACAGGATTAAGGGCTGGGCAGAGAAAGGTTGATCCAGCTCCCTCAAGGTGTGTTGTTGGTTAATGGGTCTTATCAAGTCTTCATTCCTGGTTCCAAAAGATGACTCTGGACAGCCTGAGGGCAAGAATTCATTGCCATGTTGGCCCCACTCATCCCCACCCCCACCCCAGTCGGCCTGCCTACATCAATCACACTCCACAGAACTTACATATACTTTTTCTTCCACTGGGTGAAACAGGTAGAGAAGAAAGAGTGAAACACAGCCTAATTTTTCTGGGATTTCCAGTGAGGCTAACTACAGAGTCATCCCTCATCACAGCAGGGCGTGTTTCTCTATCAAAATTAGGTTCTCATTTAATATGCCATTTTAGTGAAAAACATTTTTTTTTTTATATGGTAATATGAGACTCACAGTCATGGGGCAGAGCTGCTACTGGCTCTCCCTGTGCCCAGCCGCTCATGAGGCACCCGGGAGGGATGGCAGGTTCTAGCCCTGACCCGCCACCCCAGCAGAGCCTCACAACAAGCCAGATGACCCCCCCACTCCATGAGGGCCTCCATTATCCACATCTGGTCTTCCCCCAGTCAGAACTCCACCCAGCAGACCAGCCTATCACAGCCCAGCTTGCGCAGCCACTTGAGACTGTGTGGTTCATCAATAAATGCTGGATTTTTTTAGATGACTACAAGAGTATGCTACCCGCACGGCAGAGCCTGGCAAGCTACCCGTGTTGTATTTGATATGCCAAATACCAGTAACAATTCTCGACCTCATTACCATGACCTGATGGAATGGTTTGAGGCTCTTTATGTTCTGGAGCAAGCAGGTACCCTTGGGCTCTCCTTGCATGAGACAGGTCATATGGAGATGTTACTGGTGCCCGCTAGAGCAAATCGATGATGAATGGGAAGGCAGTGATACAGTGATACAGTGGTATTGGGTTTGCCTTATAAGTGACCAACACAGGTTCAATCCCTGGAGCCCCATATGGTTCTCCAAGCCCAACCAAGAGCTATTCCTTGTTAAAAGCCAGAATTAACCCTTGAGTATTGACGGGTATGGCCACCCACGAAAAAAAACCAACAGAAAAGATGAACAGCCTGATTTATCAAATGAGGGAAGGGAAGGGAAGGAAGGGAAGGGAAGGGAAGGGAAGGGAGAGGAAGGGAAGGGAAGGGAAGGAAGGAAAGGGAAGGAAGGGAGGGGAAGGGAGGGAGGGGAGGGGAGGGGAAGGGAAAGGGAAGGGGAGGGAAGGAAAAGGGAAAGGGAAAGTGAAGGGAAGGGAGAGAGGGAAGGGAAGAGGGAGGGAAGGAAGAGGAAGGGAAGGGAAGAAGGAGTGAAGTAGGGAGGGAATGAAGGAGGGAAGGAAGGAATATATCACCACCAAAAGTACTCTCTCAAACTATGTTATCATTCAGATTTAAAAGATTGACACAGAACTTCATGAACAAGCAACAATTTAGGGAATTTATAGCATTGAAACTAGTTTTGCAAGAAGTATTAAAGGGCATTTTCATAAATGAGAAAAATTCTCAGCACTTCATTGAGTATGGCATTTACCCATGGTGTTTATGGTTGGTGTCTATAGATTAAGAAAAATCTGCGATTCCTAGCTGCTAAGGAATTTTATAAGTTTTAGTAATGATCAATTGATCACTTAACATCCCCTTATTCATCAATTTTCTCGAGTGGGTGCCAGGACATTTTGACCCTATCACGTGCCAGTGTAGCCCAATGGCATCTGGTTGCTTCAGGAATACTAAGAGCCTCAAACTGTTCATTCAGGGTCATGACGATGAAGTCTGACCATCTTGTAGGTGGGCAGCCACGTGATCTTTTGACATCCCGTGGGATCCAGTCGATAATGGCTCTAGTCCAGTGGTTGTCTCCAAATCGCATTACATGTCCAGCCCATCTGATTTTCGATGCCTTGGCAAACGAGACCGTGTCCCTAACTCTAGAATAGCGATGGAGGTCGGAACTCTGGATTCCTTCTCTCACTTGAGTGAGGCATGATATTCCAAGCATAGCTCTTTCGATTCGTTTTTGGAAGACCCAAATAGCATTTTCATCCTGCTTTCATGGGGCCCAGGTCTCTGAGGTGTATGTTAATGTAGGGAGAATGGTGAAGTAAAAAAGATGTGCCTGGGGCCGGCGATAGCCCAGCGGGTAGGGCGTTGCCTTGCACGTGGCCGCCGCCGGCCGGGTTCAACCCGGCACCCATATGGCCCCCCGAGCACGCCAGGAGGATTCCTGAGTGCAGAGCCAGGAGTAACCCCTGAGCATCGCGGGTGTGACCCAAAAAGCAAAAAAAAAAAAAAAAAAAAAAGATGTGCCTGGAGCAGGAGGTTCTTTGTCCTTTTAGCTATTTCTTTGATGCTCTTGAAGGCATTCCATGCCGCTCTCTTCCTCCTGAGCAGCTCAGGTTTTAGATTGTTAATCATGTTGAGTTTTCAACCTAGGTACACATAACTGCTGCATTCAGAGATGTTTGTTCTGCTGAGAGTGAATGGAGCATTTGGAACTAGTTCATTTTTCATGAACATAGTTTTGTTCTGTTAACAACCGAACAAACATTAGCCAAGCAGCACAAATGCTGACTTCGACCGAGAATGTGGAAAGATAGGTCTACAGCTGAATCTGAACAAAACTATGTTCATGAAAAGAACTAGTTCCAGATACCCCATTCACTCTCAATGGAACAAACATCTCTGAATACAGCAGTTATGTGTACCTAGGTGGAGAAGTCAACATGATGAACAACCTAAAACCTAAGCTGCTCAGGAGGAAGAGAGTGGCATGGAATGCCTTCAAGAGCATCGAAGAAACAGCTAAAGGGACAAAGAACCTCAGGCTCGGGCACATCTCTTTGACTCCACCATTCACCCTGCATTAACATACACCTCAGAGACCTGGGGCCTATGAAAGGAGGATGAGAATGCTACTCGGGTCTCCCAAAGAGGAATTGAAAGAGCTATGCTTGGAATATCACGCCTCACTCAAGTGAGAGAAGGAATCTGGAGTTCCGACCTCCCTTGCTGTTCCAGAGTCAGGGACACTGTCTCATTTGCCAAGGCATCGAAAATCAGATGGGCTGGAGACAACCGCTGGACTAGAGCCATTACCGACTGGATCCCACGGGATGTCAAAAGATGATGTGGTCGCCCACCTACAAGATGGTCAGACTTCTTTGTCAAAACCCTGAACAAACGGTTTGAGGTTCCTCGTATTCCTGAAGCAACCAGATGCCATTGGACTACACTGGCATTTGATAGGGTCAAATGGAAATGTTACTGGCACCCACTCAAGCAAATCGGTGTATAATGGGATGTCAAATGATCAAGTGATTGTTTTGTTAATATTGAATATTTTATTAATATTGAATGTTCTAGCTATTCATTTTTCTATCTAGATTTTATAAAGATTATAAAATTAATAGAGATTTTTATTACATTTAGTTTTTTTACAATTTTTTGCTTAATATTCTTAATCACTATACATAGTTTAATATTTTCTAACACAAAATTAATATTCCTTTTTAGAATAAAACATACTTTTGTACCTTTATAGGTCTATTTAAAATTTTTCTCAAACATTTCTTTATTTTCATTTCTTCACTTTTACTGATTTGCATACTTTTAGAATATATCTATTTTATGTTAAGTTTAAGTGTATTAGCATAGAATTATTCATACTATCTTTTAACTAATATAACTATAAAATAGGAAGGTATGTATTTTCTGGAAAATTACATCAATTTTATTATTTATAAAATTATAAAATTTTATAATCTATAATTTTATGAGATTTCAAGAGTTTGACTCTACTCATCTATATTTGTGTACAATAATTTTTTGTTAAAAATTTCTCTCTCACAGAGAGATAAAGAGAGGAAACTGGGGTACCTGCTATTAAGGCAGCATGGGGGTGGGCAGGAGGGGTGGGGTACATTGGTGGTGGAAATGGGGCACTGGTGGAGGGATGGGTGCTGGTATACTGTATTACCAAGAACCAATTATGAACACCTTTGTAATTGTATGTTTCACGGTGGTATAATAAAAAATAAATTAATTAATTAAAAAATTTCTCTCTCATATCTGAAATGTAAAGAAATAAAGTTTATCTATAAAACTGAGATAACAGGGGAGGGTTGATGGTTAGAAGGGGCTCCAGGGATACTGTTGAGAGAAACATGCAATAGCATTTGGGTGTGGTGTTGGAATAATGTTTGCATAAAAATTATAATTAGTAGTATTGTAAATCCCAGGACCTCAATAAAAAGATAAAATAGAGATTGTTTGGGATTTGCAAAGCTGACATCAATTTGTAAAATAATGAATATAATATACAAAAGTGGTAAACAGGTCTGCTAAATAGTGACACTTTTTAGTGCTGTGAATGGGGTTTTCAGAAGTACCCTTGTGGAGTGCACTTGGGTATATTTGACTTGCACTCACTTCCAATTGTTTGGATAAAGGGTCTGTTTGAAATGCAAATTAAAAGGTACTGTGGGCACTTCCAACTGATTCCTGTGGCAATGGCTCTGCACTCAGGAATTACTCCTGGCGGTGCTCAGGGTGCTCAGTGCTCCGGGACCATATGGGAAGTTGGGGAGCAAACCCCTGGTAGGCCACAAGCAAGGCAAATGCTCTACCTGCTATGCTATCACTGGGGTGGGGGGGGGGCAACATATTGATTTTCTTAAGGGTCAATTTGGAATACAAAGAAAATGTACCCCTTTATACTCAAATTAAAGTTAAAAATGGCTAATTTGGTTTGAAAAGCCTGGAAGGATTTTGCAAAATGACGTTTTGCTGACATGCAGAGTGAAGTGAATTTTCAGAAGCATAAATTTGGAGTGCATGGGGTGAATGAGATTTGTATTTGGCTTCATTTGATTTGCAGAAGCTCATTTGGATGCAAATTCTAAGTATACTATGCAGTCCTCCATGGAAAAATGAGATTCATACCTGCAACCCAAATTGACCCTTTCTCAAATAAATTTATCTGTTTGCCAACTAATTAAATGCGTTGATTTTTAGAAAGATCCATTTGGTATATAGAGTTAATTATCTCCTTACACTTACAATTGGCCCTTGTGAAAATCACAAATCACATCTTTACAATTACATCTTTACAGCTGGCCCTATAAAAATCAAATTCACACATGGCATTCCAAACAAAGCCTTACTGAAATCAATTTAGCTCACTTGCACACTAACCTGAGTTTAAATGTAAAGTCCTTTTATGCAAAACAGAGCAGTAGATTCTCTTCGGAGAGATTCACTTTTAAAAAGGATGAATTTGGAATACAAACCTCAAATTAGGAAGGACTATTCAGAGTGCAGAGTGTATTTGAGGTGCAATGGTCTGCGGTGCAAAACTCTGAACTTGATGTACACAATTGAAATTTTGTTTTTCATAAGTATCTAGGATGGATTATCAAATGTTGAATTTTGAATGCAAACTGTGAAGTGCATTTTCAAAACTGTGAAATTAAAGTGAACCAGGGTGAAATTGATAGTCATTCAAGTCCTTCTTATTGGTTAAACTGTCTATTTAAATAGCAGGCACTCTGGGCTCTACGAATTTGTTCTTGTGAAAATCAAATTTATAATTTGCACTTCAGTTGAACCTGTCCCAAATCAATTCACATTTTGCACTTCAATTGATCCTGTCCCAAATCAATTCACCTACATGCTAAAGACTTACACATGCTGCTTTTGAAAGGGTAAATTTGGAATACAAAATTAGTGTACCCTTTGCACATGAAATTGGCCATTGTGAAAATCAAAATCATTCTTGGTACTTCAACAAAACCTCTTTTCAAATCCATTTGATTGTATTCAACCCATTCAAACCTCTGTGTAAACATAAGAACCTTTTGCGTAGAAGGGTGCGATAGATTTTTTTTTAAGTGAAACTCCTTTGAAGAAGTGCGAATATGGTATGTAAACCTTGAAATTCTTGAACAAGAACCTCTTTGGAGTTTAAAGAGAATATTTGAAGTGCAAAACGCTAACTAATGTGCAAAACTGAAATCAATGTGCAAAATTGAAATTTGCTTGAGAGTGATTTATGAAGGGTTGTTAAATGGTCATTTTTAAGTAGAAACTGCGTATTTTCAAAAGCATCCATTAGAGTACACAAGACGGAGTTTGACTGGCACTCAAATCCATTTTGTTCGCTAAAAGATCAAATTGGAAAGCAAACCTAAGGCACCTTAGGCACTCCCAAATGACCCTTTTGAAAGTCAGATTGATCTGAACTCCACCTTGACCCTTAACCAAATGCAACACACCCACTGGCAAGCTGCTTAAACCTTCCAACATGGAAAGTCACTTCTGGAGAAAAGGGTCACAGAGATTTCTCTAAGAGTGAATATGAATTCAAAATGGTAATTTTGATCAGAAGGAAAAGGGGCATTGCCCAAACTAAATGGGAGAGTGAGTCTGACTCCAAAGGGAATACTGCATGGGCAAACCTGAAATTGAAGGTAAAAAGGGCTTAAACCTGAAAAGGTTGTGCACAATGATGAATGAGAGGCAAGCCTGAAATAAATGTTCAGAAACACTAATGTGGATGCACAAGGCTGAGTAAGATTTGTATTGGGGCTCATTGGCTGAAGAGTTGATTTGGAATGCAAATTCAAGGCATCCTGGGCTTTCCTAATTAACCCCTAGGAAAATTCTTACATCTTTGGCACTCCGACTGACTCCTTTCCAAATCAAATTCACCAGCTTGCCAATCAAGTAAACAGGTTGGATTTACAAAGGGTCACTTTGAAAAGAAACTTAATGTATCCCTTTGCACTCAAAATAGGCTAGGTGAAAGTGATATTCCTCCTCCACACTCCAAAATAACCCCCTTCAAATGCAATTCACTGCTTGCAAACTAGTTAAACCTTTGTGCAAATATAAAGCCCATTTGTACAAAATAGTGGCATAGATTTTTTTTTAGTGAAACTCAATTTAAAAAAGGTAAAATAACAATGTAAACCTTAAATTGACGAAGTTTTCTTGCTAATTCAAACACAATATTTGAAGTGCAAACATCTTAAACTATGGGGGAATACAGTAACATTCATGTCACAATTTAAGTTTGATTTGAGAGTCTATGATGATTTGCAAACACTAAAATTAAATTTTTAAAGTGCAGAGTCCACAAGAGTGAATCTGATTAACAAATCCATTTGATTGGCTAGTGGGTAGGCACCCTGGGCACTCCCAATTAGCTCTTTTAAAAGTCAGGTTCATCTGTGAACTCCAAGTTAACCTTTTTCCAAATGCAGTGCTCTCTCTGGCTAGCAATTTAACCTTTCAGCATAAAAAGCACTTCTGTGAAAAGGGTGGCATAGATTTCCCTATCAGTAAACATAAGTTCAATATGAGTGATTTTGACTTAAGAAAAAAAGAACATATTGAAACTAATGAGAGTGAAGAGCGGTAAGTTCCAAATGTCTTTTGCATGGGCATTTAAAGTGTAGGGTAGACAAAGTGAATATGGAAGGAAAAGGCCTGAAACAGCTGTGCACAGTGATGACTCTTAGAGGCATTCCTAAAATGGGTTTCAGAATCAATAATGTGCAGTTTCAAAGGGTGAGTGAGATTTGTATTTTGGTTCATTTACTGCCTAAAGGGTTGATTCGGAATGCGAATTCAAGTCACACTAGACTATCCAACTGACCCTTGTGAAAATCCATGCATCTTTTGCACTCCAATTGATCCCTTTCCTAATCAGATACATCAGCTTACCAATAAATAGACATGTGGTTTTACAGAGGGTCAGTTTTAAAGGAAAGTTAATGTATCTCCGTGCATTCAAAATTGGCCATTTTGAAAATGTAATTCACCCTTGGCAATCCAAAATGACACATATTTAAATATACGTCACCCACTAGCAAACTAGTAAACGTTTGTGCTAATGTGAAAATAGTTAGATTTTTTCTAGTGAAATTGGAGAAGTGAGTTGGGAATGTAAACCTTGAAATACTTTCTATCAAACAGTCTCTTGGATTTTAAAGAGAATAATTGAATTGTAAATTTTCTTATGTGCAATAATAATGACATCCATATACAGAATTTAAATTTGATTTGCGAGAGTCTGGTGGTTTGTGAAATTATTTTTGAGTGAAAATTGAAGTGCATTTTCCAGTTTCCAGTAAGAGTGTGCAAGAGTGGGTTCTTAACTGTTGGGCAGTTAAGTCTATAGAGCTGGATAAAGAGTCATTTGGGAAGGGAAATAAATACAAGGCACCATAGGCAAACCCTGCTGGCCCTTGTGAACATCAGATTCATCTGTGAAGTCTACTGTGACCCTTTTCTAAATACATTATGCCCAGAGGCAAGCGAATTAACCCTTCAGCGTGGAAAGCCACTTCTGGGGAACAGGGTCGACATGGACTTCCTAAGAATGACTATGATTTCAGAACGGGTGATTTTGACTTCAGAAGGAAAAGGGACATTGGCAAAATTCAATGGGACTGCAACAGGAAATTCGAGTTGAAAGAGTATAATGTTCAACCTATAATTGACAATAGAATGGGCTGATGTGTTTTGGACACGCGAGAAAAGGTTGAACACAGAGTTGACTGAAAGAAACACTAAGGTGTGGCTGGCACACACGTCTGAGTCAGATTTGTATTTAGGTTTAATGATTTGCTAAAGGGTTGATTTGGAATGCAGATTTAAGGCACACTGGGATCTTTCAATTGGCCTTTGTGAAAATCACTCTCATTCTTTGCATTCCAGTTGACACCTTTCCAAATAAGATACACCAGTTTACCAACCAATTAAACATATTGGATTATCAAAGGGTCAACTGAAAGGAAAATTAACGTAGCACCCCCACCCCACACACACACTCAAAATTGGCCCTTGTGAAAATGAGATTCATTTTAGGAACTCCAAAAATGACCCCTATTCAAATGCAATTCATCCACTTGCAAACTATTTAAACCTTTGTGCAAAGAAAAAAGGCAATTTTGTGAAAAACAGGGAGATAGTATTTTTACTGAAAATCAGTTGAAGGATGAACTGGAATGAGAACCTTGAAATTCACTGGCAAGAGTCAGTCAGACTTTAAAGACAATATATGAAGTGCAAACATTCCAAATGAGGTAGAATATTGTCAACTCCATGTACACAATTTGAATCTAATTTGAGAGAGTCTATGAGGTTCATGAAATGGTGATTTTTTTAAGTTCAAATCTGAAGTAATTTTTTTAAAATGTTCATTTAGATTACACAAATTCATGCTCAAGTCTATTTTGATTCACAATCAAGAATTTGTGTTCACACTCAAGTCTATTTGACTTGCTAAAGGGCAATTCGAAAGACAAATTCAAGACACTTGTGGTCACTTCTAATTGGTCCTTTTTAATATCAGCTTAATCTATGAGCTCCACCTTGACACGTTTTTCCAATGCAGTCATCTGCTGGCAAGTCAATTAAACTTCTCAACATGGGAAACCACTTCTGGGGAATGGGGTGACATCGATTTCCTAACAGTAAATAGGAAGTCAAAATTGTGGGGTTTTTTTTTTTTTTACTTCAGAAGGAAAGGAGCATCAGCTTGCATTGAATGGGACTGCAAGCACAAATTTGACCCTAAAAAAAATCATTTTTTTAAAGTATTTTATTATACCACCATGAGATATACAATTACAAAGATGTTCATAAGATGTTCATATTTGGGTTTTGGTAATACAGCTTTCCAGCACCCATCCCTCCACCAGTGCCCGTTTCCCACCACATGTCCCCGGTTCCCTCTCCCTCCCTAGCCTGCCTCCATGGCAGGTTCTTTATTTCTTTCCCTTACTCTCTATCTCTTTCTCTTTACCTTCCCTTCCACATTGTGGATTACAGTACACACATTAAAAGTCATTTGGGAAGGGAAATAAATGCAAGGCACCATAGGCAAACCTATGTCATTTGTATCTTTTTGCCTGTATTTAATGTTCAGTTCTAGGTTGGTATTAGCACTTTCGACAATTGTTAGACACTGTTCCATTTTCTGTCTTACCTAGCCTCTGACTCCCACACGTTTATGATAATTTCCACCTTTGACAAAACCTCCTGATCCATGTTTCACTTGACCTTGGATATTGGTATCATAAAATGTTTATGTCATTTATGTTTATGTCATGCAGATAAATGCAGTCATTCTATATCTGTCTCTCTCCTTCTGGCTAATTTCACTCAGCATGATCCTCTCCATGTCCATCCATTTATAGGCAAATTTCATAACTTCATTTTTTCCTAACAGCTGCATAGTATTCCATTGTGCAGATGTACCAAAGCTTCTTTATTGAGTCATCAATTCTCGGGAACTCTGGTTGTTTCCAGATTCTGGCTATTGTGAAAATGCTGCTATGAACATAAAAGTAGGGATGGTGTTTGCACTTCGTATTTTTTGGCTTCCCAAGGTATATTCCCAAGAGTGGTATGGCTGTGACCCTAAAAGATTCTAATGCCTTGGCAAACCTGAAATTGAAGATGCTTTGGGAAAGCCTGAAAATGTTGCACAGTGATGACTAAGCACTAATGTGGAGTGCACAAGACTCAGAGAGATTTGTATTTGGGTTCATTGACTGACTAAAGAGTCAACTTGGAAGGTAAACTCCATACACCCTGAGTTCCCTCAGGGTGGGAAAGGCTTTGGGAAAATGACTTGCGTATCTTGTATTCTTTTTTTTTTTTTTTTTTTTTTTTGGGTCACACCGGTGATGCTCAGGGGTTCCTCCTGGCTCTGCACTCAGGAATTACTCCTGGCGGTGCTCGGGGGACCATATGGGATGCCGGGGATCGAACCCGGGCCCGGCACAGGCCGCCGCGCAAGGCAAACGCCCCTACCCGCTGGGCTATTGCTCCGGCCCCTCTTGTATTTTTATTGACTGCTCTGCAAATCAAATTCACCAGTTTGGGAACCAGTTAAACATGTAGATTTCACAAAGTGTCAATTTTTTAAAATTTTGAAACATTGTGATTTACAAAGTTTTTCACAATACAACTGTTTCATGTACTCAATGTTGCAACACAGGTCCCACCACTAATGTGCCTTTATGACCACCAATGTCCCTAGTTTCCCACACACCTAAGTGTGTTCCCTTAGTACTAATTTTTTGTACTTTATATTGATTATTATAAAGTACTTTTTATTATAAAGTACTTTTATGTTGCTTATTAAAGTACTTTATATTGCTTATTAAAACATATATCTTGTAATGGTATTGCTAAGTTCATGGCCTGAGGATTTACTCAGCTGTTAGGTGTGAGCTGGGCCTTCTGTATTACTATTTTCGCTCACTGACCTTAGTGGGTTTCTACTCAATTATCCCATCTAATTATTCTAATATCATCATCAGCCTGTAAACTAATTAAACTTTTGTGCAAATATCAAGTTGGGTTTTGTTTGAAAAAGTGAGTTAGATTAAGTGAAATTCTATTGAAAATAGGTAAATTGGAATATGAACTTTAAAATTCTTTGGCAAGAATCTCTTAGATTTTAAAAAAGAATAATATAAGTGCAGACTTCTTAACTGATTTTCAATACTGTAAAATCCATGTACAAAATTTGTATTTAATTTGAGAGTATGATGGTTTGTGAAATGGTAATTTTAAAATTATTTTCAAAGTTATTCATAGTTGAGCTTTAGACATACATTTCAACACCAGTTCCACCACCAGTGCCAACTTCCCTTCACCAAAGTTCTCATACTCTGCCTCTACCCCAATCTCAATCTCATCCCCACACCACCTATCACATTGACAGGCACATTACCAAGTTCCAGTGATTGCAGCTGAGATCTTATGTTTTCAGTGATGTGTCTGTGTTTTGGATATATAGCTATACCATTCTCCAACAACCTCACAATATAACTCCAATATAACTGAAGCCCCAAGTCCTGTCACCTCATTGCTTCCCTTTCTCATCTTTCTTCTCCCCTTGATTTCTTTTCTTCTCTGTCCTACTCTATAAACTCTGGTGTAAAGGGTGATCTAGGCATCCCCCTTTACTACAATACACTTCCTCACCAGTTATTCTATATGCGACAGATAAATGAACTCATCTGTGTCTTTCTTATTCTACCTTACTTCACTCAACATAATTTCTCGTTCCATCTAGGTTGCAGCAAGTTGCATGATTTCATTGTTCCTTGTATTCATCATTTCATCATTCATAGTATTCTATTGTGTATATAAACCCCATCTTCATAATCCATTCATTTAAGGATTTTGCATAAAGCTAGATTGATTCCATATTTTAGCTGTTGTACTAAGTGCAGTAATGAATAATGGTGTGTATGCATCCTCTTCAATGAATGTTTTGAAGTCCAGAGGTAAATACTTAAAAGTGGAATTACTGGGTGATCTGGCAGTTCGGTTCTAAGTTTACTGAGGAATCTCCATACTATTTTCCAAAGGGGTTTAACCAGACAGCATTCCTGTTGGAGGACAGGTTTAGCTAATCTTGGAGCTTTGTTGTTTTGCCCACTCCCAGCTTAATCTACTTAAGTCAAGGTTCATTCTAATGAGACCTCTCTTCTATGTAAACACTGCTAGAGGGTGTGGCAGTTACAGAAGTCACCTTGATTGAATAACTTCTGACTTATACATCTACTAAGACTTCTATGTTTTCTAGATTGGGCACAGCTCTTCTTTATACCCACTGCACCCAGCATGGGACAGTTAGAATTTACCAGGAGACTACCACCCTGGGTACGTTGAGGCTATAGGAAGACTATAGGAAGGATCATACTAGTTTGCTCTAAGCAGGCAAATGTGACCCTTTCATTACAGGAGAACAAGATACTCAGAATCACCCTAGTGCAGATAATAATAAGAAGGACCTTGTGGGTACCATCTAGATTACATGAAGCTCATGAACTCTGGAAATAGCATTCTATGCCAAAATGGTTTAACAATAAATGAGTTTTCTAATATTTCTTGTTTATAGATAAAAAAAATTTACAGGAAGAGAACTTGGCTACTACAGATTTCCCTCTACAGGAACGGACACTCTCTTACCATCAATTTTGCCGGCTTTATATTAATGAAGTGCTTGATTCATTAGCATTTATCACCCTAGATGGGTCATATATACAGCTGTAATATACTGATCGATCCAATTTGTGTGTGTGCATGCGTGTGGGGTGGCCACCATTATGTTTGGGTATTTCATCCTGACCCATTGATCAGAGAGCCTGTTTTTTTTTCCAGCACCATGTAGTTTTGATCATTATAGCTTTATAATACAGTTCCAAATTAGGTAATGAAATACCTTCAAATTTCTTGTTTTTCAGTATGGATTTGGCTATTTGTGGTCTTTTTTTTTGATTACATACTAACTTTATTATTGACTTTTCTAAGTCCTGGAAGAATGTCATCTGAATATGGATGGGGATTGCATTGAATTTATATAATATCCTAGGAAGGATAATGATTTTTTTTTTTCTTTTGGATCACACCCAGCAATGCTCAGGGGTTACTCCTTGCTCTTCGCTAAGGAAATACTCTTGGCGGTGCTCGGGGGACCATATGGGATGCCGAGGATTGAACCGGGTCAGCCACGAGCAAGGCAAATGCCCTACCTGCTGTGCTATCTCTCCAGCCCCAATGACTTTAACAATATTTATTCTTGTGATTCATTAGTATGGGATATTTTTCCATGTCACAAGTTGTTCTATCTCTTTAAGTGATTTAAAGTTGTCATAGTGTAGATCTCCCATGACTTTTGTTGATTCTAAGATACTTGAAGTTTATGGGTACTATTTTAGTTATTTATTTATTTATTCATTCATTCATTCATTCATTTTACTTTTTGGATCACACCGACAATGCTCAAGGGTTACTCCTGGCTCTTTGCTCAGGAACTACTCCTGGCGATGCTTGGGGACCCTGGGATGCCAGGGATCGAACCCGGGTTGGTTCCGTGCAAGGTAAACACCCTACCTGCTGTGCTATCGCTCCAGCCCCTATGGGTACTATTTTAAATTGAATAGAGTCCTTGATCAGAAATCTCTTCTGATTCATTTTTTTATTTAAGAATGCAACCAGTTTTTTGTGTATTGACTGTAGTTGTCACTCAACTGTATTGGTTTATTGTTTCTAGAAGCTTTTTATTGTGTACTCTCTAGGATCTTATATATATATATATATATATATAATATATATATACGTATATATATGTGTGTGTGCATGTATATACATATATATATATATATATATATATATATATCTCCTGTTATCTGCAAATAGTGATAGGTTGAGTTCTTTGTTTCCATTTGGACCCTTTTGATTTGTTTTTCTTGTCTGATTGTTGGAGCTAAGAATTCCAATATTATTGAACAAAAGTGGGTAGAGTGGACATTCTTGTGTTAAACCTGATCTCAGTGGAAATTTGTTCAGTTTTTCACCATTAAGAGTGATATTGGCCATGGCCTTGTTAAAGATGGCTGTTATCTTGAGAAAGGATGTTTTACCCCCGTTTTGCTGCAGGTTTTATTTTAATCATGAATGGATGTTGACTCTTATCAAAACTTTTCATATATTGACACAATCATGATTTTGATCTTTCCTTTTACTAATGTTATGTATTGTGTTCATTGATTTGTATGTTGAATCATCCTTGCATCCCTGGTATGAATCCCACTCTATTAGGGTATGATGTCTTTTATGTGTTGTGGGATTGTTAGCTAAGATTTTTTTTTTTTTTGCCTTTTTGGGCCACACCCAGCGATGCTCAGGGGTTATTCCTGGCTCTGCATTCAGAAATTACTCGTGGCGGTGTGTGGGAGACCATATGGGATACGGGAACGAACCCAGTTTAGCCATGTGGAAGGAGAACTCCTCCCTGGACTATTGCTCCGGCCCTGCCAAGATTTTTTTTAAGGATTTTTTAAAAGTAAAACCTGATGAAAATCATTGTTTTTTTTATCAGGGAGATTGTGAAATGGCGATTTTTAAGTGCAAACTTTGCCTTTTCAAATGTGTCTATTTAAAGTGTACGGAGTGAATTTGATTGGCACTCAAGTCCATTTTAATGGCTAAAAAGTCCATTTAGAAGGCATAATTGGTCAGATTGATCAGTAACGTCCAACTTGACTCTTTTTCAAATGCAGTGCATCTGCTATCAAGCATACTAAGCTTTTCAGCATGGACAGAGTGATAGATGGGTGGGTAGGGCACTTGCAAGTGGCTCACCCAGGTTCAGTCCCCAAATGGTCCCAAGCCTTCACTAGGAGTAATCCTTGAGCTCAGAGGCAGGAGTAAGCCCTGAGCACTGCCAGGTGTGACTCCAAACCAAAACCAAAGCAAACAATCTTTTCTTTGGGAACAAGGTCACATTGACTTTCCTAAGAATGGACAACTGAATTCCAAATGGGTGATTTAGACTCAGAATAAAAACGGGGCATTATCAATATTGAAACAGAGTGCAAGAGCAAACCTGAGATCAAAAAAAGTTTAATGAGAATGCAAATCTCAAATTGACCATAAAGGGCTCCTGGCCTGAGCGACAGCACATAGGGTAGGGCCTACAGGATTCCGTCTCCGGCTTCCCACATGGCCCCCTGAGTACCAATAGGAGAAATTCCCAAGTGCAGAGCCTGAGAATTGCCGGATGTGACCCCAAAGGAAAAAATGCTCAGGAAAAAAAAATTGACCATAAAGGGCTAATATGGTTTTGAAAAAGACTGAAAAGGTTGTACAGTGATGACTGTGAGAGACAAACCTGAAATGGGTTTTCAGAAGCACTAATGTAGATTGCACAAGGCTGAGTGAGATTTGTATTTGGGTTCATTGATTGGCTAACTGGTCAATTTGGAGTATCAATTCCAGGCACATTGGGTTCTCCTAGTTAGCCCTTGTGAAAATCACTTTCATCTTTTACACTGCTTTCCAAATCAAATTCACCAGCTTGCCATCAATTAAACACATTGGTTTTAAAAAGGGTTAATTTAAAAGTAAAGTGGGTATAATACTTTTGCACTCAAAATTGGCCCTTGTGAAAATGATATTCATCTTTGGCACTCCCAAATGACCTCTCTTCAAAAGTAATTCATCTGCTTGCAAACTAAGCTTTTGTGTAAATATAATGTAATTTGGTGAAAAATGGTGAGTTAGATTTTTTAGTGAAATTCAGTTGAGGAAAGGTGAACTGGGAAAGGAAACCTTGAAATTCATTAGCAACAGTCTCTTGGATTTTAAAAACAATATTCAAATTGTAAATGTTCTAACGAATGTGCAATACTCTGAAAATTATGTAGACAATTTAACTTTGATTTGAGACTATGATAATTTGTGAAATGGTGATTTTTTTTTTGAGTGCAAAGTCTGAAGTGCAATTTTAATAGTGTCCGTTTAGAGTGTACAAGAGTATATTTGGAAGCTAAATGTACAAGAGTATATTTGGAATGTACAAGAGTATATTTGGAAGCCAAATACAAGGCCCCCTGGGCACTCCCACTTGACCTTTTGAAGTCAAATTCATCTGTTAACTCCACCTGGACCCTTTTCCAAATACAATATACCCATTCACAAGTCAATTAAACATCTGAGCACGGAAAGCTACTTTTGGAGACTAGGTGACATTGATTTCCCTAAAAGTGACTATGAGTTTAAAATGGTAATTTTGGCTTCAGAAGGAAAAGTGGCATTGCCAAAACTAAGTAGTGCAATAGTGATTATGAGCCCAAGAGTGTAATTTCATGGCAAACCTGAAACTGATGATAGGTAGGGATTATTTGGTTTGGAAGAGTATGAAATGGTAGTGCACAGTGATGGCTATGAGAAGCAAACCTGAAAAGTACCTTCAGAAACACTAATATAGTGCACAGGTTGTGAGATTTGTATTTGGGTTCATTAATTAGCTAAAGGGTTAATCTGGAATGCAAATTCAAGGCACACTGGACTCGCCAATTGGCCCTTGAGAAAATGACTTTCATCTTTTCCACTCCAATTGACAAGTGTCCAAATCAAATTCACCAGCTAGCCAACCAATTAAACATATTGTTGTTACAAAGGGTTGGTTTGAAAGGAAAAATAATATACCCCTAAGCACACAAAAAAACTGAGATTTATCCTTGGTACTAAAAAGTGACCACTCTTCAAATGTAATCCATCTACTTGCAAACAAATTAAACCTTTGTGCAAGTATAAAGTGCTTTTGTTCAAAAGGAGGAGATAGATTTTTTACTGAAATTTAATTGAAGATAGGTGAATTGGGAATGTAAATCCTGAAATTCATTGGCAAGAGGCTCTTGGATTTTTAAAAGTATAATTGAACTGCAAACATTCTAACTGATGTGCAATATTGTGAAATCCATGTTCAGAATTTAATTTTTTTTTAGAGAGTCCATGATGGTTTGTGAAATGGTGATTTCTGGTGCAAACTTTGAAGTGCATTTTCAAAAGTATCCATTAAGAGTAAACAAACGTGATTTTGCTGGGCACTAAAGTCCATTGGTTTGGCAAAAGGATCAACTGGGAAGGCTAATTCAAGGCACCCTGGACACTCCCAATTGACCCATTTGAAAGATTCATTGGTGAACTCCACCTTGAATCTTTCCAAATGCAGTAGACATGTCGGCAAACCATTTAAACCTTTGAGCATTGTAAACTACTTCTGGCAAACAGGGTGACATGGAATTCCCTTAAAGTAAATATGAATTCAAAATGGGTGATTTGACGTCAGAAGGAAAAGAGACATTGGTTAAAACTGAATGTGAGTGCTAAAATGGGAGTTCAAAAGTTCGTAATGCCTGGGCAAACCTCAAAATTGGACGTAAACAGAGATAATATGATTTGGAAAAGCCCGAAGGGTTTTGCACAGTAATAACTTAGAGGCAGACCTGAAATGGGTTTCCAGAAGCATTAAAGTGGAGTGCACAAAGCTGCATGAGACTTGTGTTTGAGTTCACTGATTGGCTAAAAATTGATTTGGAATGCAAATTTACCACACACTAGGCCCTCCCAATTGGCCCTTGGGAAAATAATTTGCATCTTTTGCACTCCAATTGACCCTTTTCCAAATTCACCAGCTTGCCATCAATTAAACAAGTTGGTTTTACAAAGGGTCAATCTGAAAGGAAAGTTAATGTACCGGTGTGCACTCAAAATTGGCCCTTGTGAAAATGAGATTCATCCTTGGCACTCAAATGATCCTTATTCAAGTATAATTCACCTGCTTGCAATCTAATTAAATCTTCTTATTTATATAAGGTTTTTTTTTTTTGCAATGCAGTGATTTCTTTAATTGAAATACATTCTAACAAGGATTTTGTTTTGTTTGGGGGGGAGGGTCACACCTCACAATGCTCCAGATACTCCTGGCTCTGTACTCAGAATTACTCCTGAAAGTCCTCAGGCGACCATACTGGATGCATGAGGTGGGCTGTATGCAAGGCAAACACCTACCCCCATACTATCATTCCAGCCTCTGACTAAAGACATTTTTTAGATGTTAACCTTGAAATTCTCTGGAAAATTCTCTCAACTCTCTGAAGTTAAAAGAGCATACCTGGAGTACAAATATTCTATCTTATGTGTTAAACAGTGAAATTGATGCATACAATTTAAATTTGAGTATCTCTGGATTTTTTGTCTATCATGATTTTTGAGTTCTGCAAACTGTGACTTCAGTAATTTCAATTTGAGGCAGTAACAGTCTATTTGTTGTAGGAAAGACCTGTTGTGTAAAAGTAAATTTACCTATAAAATTTAAATTTTATTTGCAAAAGTATCAGATTTATACATTGTAATTTTGTAATTTTAGTAGTGATTTAGATTTTTTTCTTTTCTGTTTGAAGTACAAGTGGGTGAATTTTATTTGCACTGATGTTCATATAATTGGCTAAAGTGTCCATTTGGTATGCAAATTTTAGACTACTTTGGGACTCCAAATGCCCTAAGGAAAATCAGCTTCAGCATATGCACTCAAAATATATTCTTGTGGAATTCAGATTCATCTTTTAAACTTCAAATTGACCATTTTTCCAAAATAAATTTATCCCCCTGGCAAGCCAAATAACTGCTTTGGCACATGAAATGTACTTAATTTGAATATGGTGATAGTGATTCTACAAAATATGAAACTGAATTGAAAATGTGAATTAGAGAAGAAAAGAAAGCATTTCTTTGCGCTACTGAATTAGGACACAAAAGTGACTTTGAGATCAAAGGATTGCAATACATGGGCAAAACTGAAAAAAAATTTAAATGAGCTGATTTTATTTTCAGCATAAAAGTGTTATACGTAATGATCATTTTGCTGGGAAAGCAAAGTACACTTCAAATTGACCCTTTTCAAGTGAAATTTACAAGCTTGCAAATGAATTAAACCTTCAGAAAAATAAAATGCAGCTCTTTCTGATGGTAAGATTAACTTATAAAAGTAAAGTTGGTTTATAATTTGAAATGCAAATGGATGGATTTCTTTTACCAAAGCTGAACTGAGACCAAAAAAGTAAATTTAAGTCAAAAATAGTTTGAGAACTGCCACACTTGAACCCCACTATGTCAGCAGCCCATCTATATACCTCTTAAATCTCTGCTGCTTCACCCATACCCAGATGAGCTGGGCAACATGGCTGATATAATCTGGATCTATTTGTAACTGAAGTCTGATTCCTCTCCCTTCCCTCACACAGCTCACACTTATATTTCCTGATATTGGGTGAAGACATGAAGGGAAAGACAACACCCAACATAGGCTCCCTGGAAATCTCAGAGATTAGCTCTGAAGAGTCACCCTCAGCAACACAGCAAACACAATGGAGAAGACACACAGAAGCTCATCAAGATCACTGATCAAAATTAGTAACACGGAACACTCAAGTATAAGAAAGTATTAAATCAGAAAATAACAATCAGATGCACAGAAATGGGAGTGTGGGGGTTGGAGCTAAGCAATAGTACAGCAGGTTTGGTGCTTGCCTTGTACTCGGTCGAGCCAGGTTTGAGCACATATGGTCCCCTAAGCCCAACCAGGAGTCATCTCTGAGCACTGAGACAGGAGTAAGTCCTGAATATTGCCAGCAGTGGTCCAAAATAATAATTAAAAAGACAATAAAAGGTCTCAGCAGAAGAATAACAGTTTCTGAGGCAAAGACAGAGGAGCACTAGATACAGAAAACCTCTAGAAAACAATATAAGATGGAAGAAAGGGGTCGAAAGAAAATGAACAGCACATCAGAGAACTATGGAATGAAGTCATAAGGAATAATCATCTGAGTTGCTGGAGAACAGGAAGCAAATTTGATGAAGAACTAGTTATAGAAATCATAGACGATGATGTGGAAGCATAGTAGAGTTCTATATACAAAGAACTGAAAATATAAGCTCTAAACTAAAATCACAGAACTTTGAAATGTGCCTGTCAAGATGGAGGGAACAGGAGGGAGCAAGGGAATATGGTGGTGGGATTCATGTCAAAATATTGGATGCCTAAATAAAACTATCAAAAACTTTAATGTTGAGGGGGTCAGAGTGATAGTCCAGTGGGTAGAGCATTTGCCTTGCATGCAGCTGGCCCATGCTGGCCCGGGTTCGATCCCGGCATCCTGTGCACCGCCAGGAGTAATTCCTGAGTGCAGAGCCAGGAGAAACCCCTGAGCATCGCCAGGTGTGACCCAAAAAAGCAAAAAAAAAAAAAAAAACTTTAACGTTGTAAATACCCTTACTTGGCAGTGCTCAGGGGGCCATATGGGTTGTTGGAGATCAAACCCAAGTCAGCTGCATTCAAGGCAAGCCTGATGTACTACTATCTTTACAGTCCTAAATTTGAAAAAGAAATAACAATCGGGGCCAAAGGTACAGCACAGCAGGTAGAGTGTTTGCCTTGCATACGGCTGACCTGGATTTGATCCCCAGCATCCCATATGGTCCCCTGAGGACCGCCAGGATTGATTCCTGAGTGCAGAGCCAAGAGTAACCCCTGGATATTGACAGGTATGACCCAAAAAGCAAAAAAAAAAAAAAATCATAGAAAAAATTCTTAACAATGGGGCCAGAGGAATAACACAAGAAGTAGGGCATTTGCCTTGCACACGGCTGACCTGGATTCGATCCCCAGAATCCCATATGGTCTCCTGAGGACCGCCAGGAGTGATTCCTGAGTGCAGAGCCAGGAGTAACCCCTGGATATTGACAGGTATGACCCAAAAAGCAAAAAAAAAAAAAAAAAAAATTGCAGAAAAATTCTTAGCAATGGGGCCAGAGGAATAATACAACAAGTAGGGCATTTGCCTTGTACAGGGCTGACCCAGTTTCTATCCCTGGCTTCCCATATGCCCCCCTTAGACCCATCAGGAGTGATCCCTGAATGTAGAACCAAGAGTAAGACCTGGGCACTGCTAGGTGTAGTCCAAAACCAAAATTAATTTTTCCCACTGTTGTACAGGTACACAGATCTAAGAAACTCAAATGGTCCCAACAACATATAGAAATAGATAAATTCCAACACATAATCAGAATGAGAAAGTAAAAAAAGACAGTGTTAAAAGCAGCAAGATCAGAAAAGGATCTTATATACAAATGAAAGCCTAAAAGATTTACATAAGAGCTATCAAATGAGACTCTAAAGCTCAAGAGGAATGGTAGGATACAGGAAATCAAACGAAAAACAATAAAATGAACATATCACCAAGCCGGACTTGAAAGAATGATGCCGTTTCATGGAGAGACAAATTCTTAGGGAATTCAAAGCCTTGAAACCAGTTTAGCAAAAAGCATTAAAAGAACTTCTTGAAGAAGAGACAAATTTCTTAGCATTTTGTCATTGAGTATGGCATCCACTCAAGGAGCTTATGGCTTCCCTCCCCTTGATTAAGAAAGGTCTGTTTATTCAGAGATTGCTAAGAGATTTTATAATTTTTCAACAATTTATTAATGTTTCATTTATACTGAATGATATATGCCTATTCAGGTGATTTTGTTACTTTTATTTTACTAAAGCAGTTACCTAAGCACTATAATGAAAGATTTTTTGATATAAATTCAGTATTCATTTGCCTTCAGAGCTAGAAGGCAAGTTCTAGCCCCTGGCACGCCATCACAATAGAGACTCACAAGAAGTCAGAGGAACCCCACACCATGAGGGCCACCATTTTCAACATCCGGACTCCACAGCTCACCAGAGTCCCACCCAAGAGATAAGTTGATCTCTCCCTATTGCAGTTCATCAGTAAATGCATGAACTGAGAGGCTACTAACAGGAGTATACCACCCACACAGTAGAGACTGGCAAGCTACCCGTGTTATATTAGATATGACAAAAAACAGTAACAATTATAGACCTCATTCCCATGTCCTGAATGAATGGTTTGAGGCTCTTCATGTTCCTGGTGAGAGCAGATGTCCTTGGTTTTACACTAGCATGCGACAGAAAGTATGGAGATGTTACTGGTGCCCACTCAAGCAAATCAATGAACAACAGGAAGACAAGTGATACAAGTGATTCCCTTTTTAGGATAAAACACACTTTTATATCTTTATAGGACATTAAAATTTTATACCTTAAAATTTTCTTAATTCTACCATTCTTACTATGTTGTAGGATTTATATATTAAAGTTAATTTTAAAATGTGTTAGCGCCAAAAAGCAAAAATAAATAAAATAAAATAAAATAAAATGCGTTAGCATAGAATTATTCATTTTATGTACCTATAAAAAGAGAAAGAAATGGTATTGGAAAAAATTTGAACTTTTTACTTTTATGGGGGGGTACACCCAGTAATGCCCAAACCTTACTCTTGGCTCTATACTCAGGAATTATCCCTGGTAGTGCTCACAGGACCATATGGGATGCTGGGGATCGAACCGGATTGACTGCCTGCAAGGCAAGCACGCTCCCCACCATACTCTTGCTCGGTCCCAAATATTTCAACTTTTTTTTTTTTTTGCTTTTTGGGTCACACCAGACAACTCTCAGGGGGTGACTCCTGGCTTTGCACTCAGGATTTACTCCTGGCAGTGCTTGGGAGACCATATGGGATGCAGGGGATCGAACCCAGGTCAACCGCATGCAAGGCAAATGCCCTACCCACTGTGCTATTGCTCCAGCCCATATTTCAAATTTGATTTGCAATTTTATGAAATTTCAGAAGTTAAGTTTTATTGACCTACACTTTTGCAGGTGTCACTACCTTCAAAATAACTAGATCACTAGATAAAATGTGTACCTTCACAATAAAAGACAAAAATCTCTCATGTGTGTGCTATATAAAGAAACAACAAATGGCCTAAGTCAACATCATTGGAACTGGAAATTTTTCCTGTAAAACAGAGCTTCCGTGGGAGTATGAAAAGTATAACAGTATTAAAATTCTGATATAACAATTAAAATGGTAAAATAAAATAAGTAAAAAATAAATTGAAAAAAATGGAGGCCCTCATGGAGTGAGGGGTCGTCTGGCTTGTTGTAAGGCTCTGCTGGGGTGGCAGGCCAGGGGCTAGAATCCGCCATCCCTCCTGGACTCCTCGTGAGCGGCTGGGCACAGGGAGAGCAAGTAGCAGCTCTGCCTCATGTCTGTGAGTCTCTGGCCCAGCATACCTGGCCAGATTTAAAAAGACTGCTGCAGGGTGGAACTCGATGGGCCAGGCTGTGATAGGCTGGTCTGCTGGGTCTGCCCCATGTCTGTGAGTCTCTGACCGGGCATACCTGAGCCAGATTTAAAAGACTGCTGCAGGGTGGAACTCTATGAGCCGGGCTGTGATAGGCTGGTCTGCTGGGTCTGCCCCATGTCTGTGAGAGTCTCTTACTGGGCATACCTGAGCCAGATTTAAAAAGACTGCTGCAGGGTGGAACTTCGTTGAGCCGGGCTGTGATAGGCTGGTCTGCTGGGTGGAGTTCTGACGAGAGAAGTCGGATGTGGAAAATGGAGGCCCTCATGGAGTGACGTGTAATTAATATTAATTAATTAATCATAATTAAACAGTATAATTATAATACAATTAAATTAATATATTATAATTTAATTAATTATAATTAAATATTATATTTTAATATAATTAATTTTTTCGGGGGTCACACCTCACTTCATGAGGGCCTCCATTTTCCACATCCGGACTTCTCTCTCTTCAGAACTCCACCCAGCAGACCAGCCTATCACAGCCCCGGCTCGCGGCGCGTGGTTCATCAATAAATGCTGAACTTAGAGATGACTACAAGAGTATGCTACCTGCATGACAGAGCCTGGCAAGCTACCCGTGTTGTATTTGATATGGTTACCAAATACCACTAACAATTATAGACCTCATTCTGGAATGGATTGAGGCTCTTTATGTCCCTGGAGCAAGCAGATGTCCTTGGGCTCTACTAGCATGAGACAGGACATATGGAGATGTTACTGGGGCCCGCTTGAGCAAATCGATGATGAACGGGAAGACAGTGACAGTGACAGTGAAAAATAAATTACTCAATGCCATGCTCAGAGATAAAGAGTGTTTCTTTTTTTTTTTTTTTTTTAAAGTATTTTATTATACCACCATGAGATATACAATTACAAAGATATACAATACAATTAAAAGTTTATATTTGGGTTTTGGTCATACAGTGTTCCAGCACCCATCCCTTCACCAGTGCCCATCTCCCACCACCAACGTCCCTGGTTTCCTCCCCCCTCCCCCACCCCCGCCTCCATGGCAGGTTCTTTATTTCTTTCCCTTTCTCTCTCTTTCTCTTTTCCTTCCCTCCAGACTATGGATTACAGAACATACATTAAAGGGTTGTCATGTGTATCTTTGCCTGTATTTAATGCTCAGTTCTAGGTTGGTATTAGTACTTTTCGACAATTGTTAGCACACTGTTCCATTTTCTGTCTTACCTAGCCTCTGACTCCCACACGTTTGTGATAATTTCCACCTTTGACAAGACCTCCTGATACATGTTTCACTTGACCTTGGATATTGGTATCATAATATGTACATATATATATTTATGTCATGCATATAAATGCAATCATTCTGTATCTGTCTCTCTCCTTCTGGCTAATTTCACTCAACATAATCTTCTCCATGTCCATCCATTTATAGGCAAAATTTTTTAAATTTTTTCATTATACCACCGTGAAACATACAATTACAAAGGTGTTCATAATTGGTTCTTGGTAATACAGTATTCCAGCACCCATCCCTCCACCAGTGCCCCATTTCCACCACCAATGTACCCCTCCCCTCCCGCCCCCAGGCCGCCTTAATAGCAGGTACCCCAGTTTCCTCTAAAGAGTATTTCTTGGTTGCTAAATGAACAGCTGAAAAATAAAGAATAAATTAAAGGGCGAATCAAAGAATGAGTCTAGAACAGGATGACTTATCGCCTGCAGAAACTCAGCATGTAGACATCTATGACATTTCCAGACAGAAATCAGGACCACCGGCTACCCCTGTTCTGAACATCAGCCAGTTTTGTGCTCATATTTCAGATAGGGTGCATTTTATGATTAATCTTAATCCTTCGACATTCTCTAAAAGTAAATCACCTAATGCTTTGCTTGGGGAGAAAAAGATGGTAGATAATCTCTCCAGTCACCCCTCTAAGCTTCTTTCAATGAAAGCAAATTTCCAGACCCACATGTTCAAGTGGTGGTAAACTGCGGGCGCCGGGTCCCGACAGTGCGGGGGTCCTTCTACCCCGGCCGGCGGGAATGGATGAACACTCAGGAATCCGATCCGGTTTTAAAAAGGCTTTACTTATCACGGGTTCAGGCATACAAATCAGCAAAAGGAAAAACCCGATGCTTAGGATTCCAGGCTAGAACCCCAGCCACGTGTAGGCCAAGATGGCGACCACCACGTGTAAAAACTTCCAAGGGAATAACGCCAAAGGCGAGATCCCACAGGAAGAAACCGGAGGCGGACCGGCTGTTTATACCCCGCAACTCAGACCTTCCCTCCCATTGTTATGGAAGCAGGGAGGGTCCAATGTCCTCAGGTAGTCCCTCCCTGCATCTCACCTAGGGCCTTTACTGTGCTAATGTTTTGAGCCGGAATGCCTTTGAAATGTAGAGAAGGGGGTTTCTGAGATGGCATGTCACTGTACCAAAGATCAACACCAATGCCAGTTAAATATTTCTCCAAGCCTTCACAATTCTCCTCTACTTCATTGTAGTTTTATATTTTATCAGGGAGCCATGCTTGTTTGTTTGGAAGCAAACAGCATTTCTCTCTGGTCTAATTACTTAGGTGTCCTTAGTGGCCAGGCTAATATGCTGGTAAGATCTAGCTAGTCCCACAATGATTGTGATAGCATGGGAGAATATTTATACCAGCTAGTACAGCATACATGGTCGGATAAACTGCCACATTTAGACTACCCCTTATCTACGGTGATTTGTGGGAGGCAATCCAGAGCAGATGCAGCGGCCCTTAGGAGTCCTGCAACAGTAAACAAATACCCTATTTACGACTAAGAGATCTCCTAGGTGACCCCAAGACTATAACTGAACAAAGATTGTAACACAGATATATTTTTCTACCCTTATTCTTTTTTTCCCTTCCAACTCTAATATCTAGAAGCCCAATATAACCTGTGTCAAAAGATGCGATGACTGTTGTCTTTTCCAATTGAGTTCTCATACACCTTCTCTTCTCTGAACCTTGCTTTCTCATTCTTGACATCAATACCTCTCCTGACTCACAAATCTTTTCCTAGGTCTGTCTAGTGGAAAGAATCTTTGATCTATAGCCCAAAGGAAGAATCTGTATTTCCAACATGTAGTGGAGGCTATATCCCAGTTGACATTAATCTTCTGCCTTTGCCAATTCTAGACAATAGAGGTTGGAGAGTGTTAATATAGAGTCACCAGACACCAAGTTGTAAATCTTCCCAGAGGTAGGTAGACTCTTCTGGTATTTTGTATTTGCTCCTCTAAAGACTTTAGGCTCTGTTGGAGCCTCCATCGCCTTGCCCTGAAAGACAAAATTACTCAAAGTGTCAAAACTCAGTTCCTTCAGAGCACCTTCAACAAAGATGAGAAGAAAACAAACATACTATTCATTCACTTCAAGAATTGAGTCAGAAAACCCAATGGGAGACGATGCAGAAATACAATAGTTATTTTAAGATGTTTTATTTTCTGTGTAGTAAAGCAAGGGAAATTTTCTCATTTTATTTTCATGTCCCTGAAGAGCAACATAAGAGTTTTCTAACTGCAATGTCTTTGTGTGTTTGTTAAAAGAAAACCTGTTTTAGGATTTAATCTTTCAATTAGAATTAAAATTATAAAAATATTTAAAGATAATGCTGCCAGTAGGCTGGGTATTTGCAATAAGTTTTTTCCCCCAGATCCTATTGCTAAAAAGCAAGTCTGAAAAGTTTTTGCATGCAAAATGATAGATTGGGTCACTGTGCCTGCAAAAGCAAAAGCATCATTATATCTTGTCTGCAGGAGCAAGTGATAAATGGTTTCCCTTACCAAGTGATTTCATATTTTTGTTTTGACTTTTGTTTCCCGAGATTAACTGGACTGTCAATGTGTGTGGCTATAAACTTAAAAATCATTTCTCCTATGTCTCTTTTTTTGTCACCAAAGACATCCTGGACATACTAAATCAGAGATGTCTCTGAGCCCTTAGTCTTGACTTACAAAAATGCCTGTCACAGAATGGTGGGCTGTGCCTTCAAACCTATCTGCTCTTAGTGAGCAGTCTCCGTATCAATTAAAGTAATTATTTTTTACACCTACCCAGTTAACTTTCTGACTCTTTTACCATCTTGGGGATTATCTATATGTCTGAATCACTTCAAAGAAAAAACCCTAGTGTCTAGTGAAAACAAATGTTTCTTTTGGAGGGCCAGAGCAACAGCACAGCAGGTAGGGCATTTGCCTTGCTCATGGGCGGTCCAGGTTCAATCCTTGGCATCCCATATAGTCCCCAAGCATCTAGGAATAATTCTTGAGTGCATAGCCAGAAGTAACTTCTGAGGATTTCCAGCTGTGACCCAAAAATGAAAAAAAAAGTTTCTTTTGGCCAAGAATGAGTTGGCAATGGCCTCAGAGATATCTGGCTTTAGAAGGAGAGAAAGCTGGGATGATCAGGGCTGACTCTTATAGAAATGTCAAGTTTCAGAGAGGTACAAGAGACCTTTTCATGGTCTCTCTCTAAATGACTATTTCACAGTCAATACTTTCTATTGATGGGTTGTCTTGATCCATACAGTTCCCCATCATTTGCTACAATCTCTTAATCAAAGGCTTTGTTTCCATTCTTTTCCAGTTTACCACCACATTATGAACTACACCCTGGATATTCACAACAACCTGACTACAGTGTGACTTTCTGTTGGGTTTCACTTCTAGTTTAATCTTGCAAGTAATTTGTATTGGACTAAGCCTAAGTGAAAACTTCATAAATTATGAAATAATTTTTTTAAATATCAGCATTTTGGAGCTAGTTGCTTCATACCAAAATGACCAATTATATTATATTATTGAAAACATATCTTTTCTGTGCTCATTTAAGCAGTGCTTAAGAAAGTTTAATAATTTCAGAATTATGGTCCTTTTAGAAAAATAGTCAATAGTAACCTTATGTGCAAAATGTAGCAGCTTCATATAAGCATAGAGAAAATATTTCTGTTGCAGTTTTTACTAGTGCACTTTACCAATTACAGTTATCTCAGGGCCAGACCAATAGTACTGTAGGAAGGGCACTTGCCTTGCAGGTTTTATCCCCTGCATCACATATGGTCCAGTGAGCGCCACCAGGAGTGATCTCTTAGTACATGGCCAGGAATAAGCCCTGAACACTACTGTATCTAACACAAATAAAAATATTTCAATTAATATATTATCTCTACATTCCATATTAAGTACTCAAGTAGATTTAAGCTCTTTTAAAAACAGGTAGCCAAGAAACAGAATTCTAAAACAAAATTAAACTAAAAGGAAGGGGAAACACATGTCTTAAATGCACACTGCAGCCAGCACTGAAACTCTTGAAACAGGCTAGTTAGCTATCCAGAAACATGCAAAATTACCTTTAATTGTTCTTCTAAAATACCAGCTTTCCATGGATTCATTACTAAATTGTTTTCCAATGAATAAGTTTTATTTTCTTGAAATGCACACTGAGCTAGGAGGAGTTGGCAGTGACAAAATTCTTTCTGCAAAGAAAAAGGTTATATCCACACAACTCTGAATTGACTGGTATAAAGTTGAAAATTCTGTTGAACCACAAGGAAGTTTTCTATTGATGTAAACCAATGAATAGTAGCCATTTAGTTTTCAACACCATCTTTACATTTATGAGATATGTTTCACAGAGAAAAACCCTTTCCAAAAAAAAACTATTTAAATAAATATGGCCTAACTTTAACACAAAGGGCAAAAATCACCTTCCACAATTTACAGTGCATTCCAATGTTTGGACACTGAACTAAAGTTCTTTATATTGTTGTTTTGGGGGCCATATCCTGTGGTGTTCAGGGTTAACTCCTGAACACCTAGTTTCTTTGCTAGTAATTATTATTGGCAGTGTTCAGGGAACCATATGGGATGTAGGAGATTGAACATGGGTCAGCCATGTGCAAAGCAAGAGCCCTAGTCACTGTGGTATATCTCAACTCCCTAAACTGAACTTTTTAATAAAGACATTATTTTATCTGTGCATAGCCCAAAAGAGATGCTTTTATTTAGATTCACTGTTGTTACAACACTAAGTGGTTGATTTTTATGGACTGTTAGTATTGTTTGTGATGATTCATTCTTGAATAAGCTAGTAGTGTCATAGTCATTGATAAGAATTTACATCTGTAAAGGTGAAGTTTTATCATCTCTGTTTCTTAGTACAGTTCTCTAGAACTACAATTCTTATCAATAGAGTTTAGAATAGTCAAAATCTAAGGAGCTGAAAGTTTCTTTTCACAGGGGCCGGAGCAATAGCCCAGCGGGTAGGGCATTTGCCTTGCACGCGGCTGGCCCATGCCAGGCCCGGGTTCGATCCCCAGCATCCCATATGGTCCCCCGCACACCGCCGGGAGTAATTCCTGAGTGCAGAGCCAGGAGTAACCCCTGAGCATCGCCGGGTGTGGCCCAAAAAGCAAAAAAAAAAAAAGTTTCTTTTCACTCCACAGACATTCTGAGCTTTGTCTTTAATGCAAAAGTTTTAAAGTTTTCTCTACTTCCCAGAGATCTAGTTCTCAGAAACCCCAAAGGACACCTTTATCTGATTCTGAAAAGTGATTAGTTAATGTCTTGACTGTCTTCCCATTGTTCATTGATTTGCTCGAGTGAGCACTAGTAACATCTCCATATGTCCCTGTTGCATACTAGTGTAGCCCAAGGGCATCTGCTCACTCCAGGAACACGAAGAGTACCAAACCATTCCTTCAAGTCATGGGAATGAGGTCTAAATTGTTACTGTTTTGGCATATCAAATATGACATGGGTAGCTTGCCAGGCTCTGCCGTGCAGGTGGGATACTCTTGATTTACTGATGAACCATGCGGCCACAAAGCAGCCGCATGCAACAGAGAGAGATCAGCTTTTCTGTTGGGTGGCGCTCTGACAAGCTGTGGAGTGCGGATATTGAACATGGCTGCCCTTATGGTAACGGGAATTTCTCTGGCTTCTTGTGAGGCTCTATTGGGATGACGGGACAGGGCTAGAACCTGCCTTCCCTCTCCAACGCTTCATGATCAGCCAAGCACAGGGAGAGCCAGTAGCAGCTCTGCCCTGTGTATCTGTGTCTCTGGTTCAAGCATACCTGGGCTTGAAATAGGCTTCACTGTAGGGTGGGTTTCTGATAAGCAGGACTTGAGGTCAGCTTTTCTCTTAAGTGGAGCTCTGACGAGCTGTGGAGTTTGGATATTGAACATGGCTGCCCTCATGTTGCAGGGGTTCCTCTGGCTTCTTGTGAGGCTCTATTGGGAATGACGGGTGAGGGCTAGAACCCACCTTCCCTCCCGGATGCCTCATAATCAACCAGGCACAAGGAGAGCCGGTAGCATCTTTGCCCTGTGTATCTGTGTCTCTCGATTAGTTAATATTCCCAAGTATATGATATGGTCCTTAAGTTTTCATACTGAATTTATTGTCCATCAATCTCTATGAGCAATACAGAATATTTTAACTATGTGCCTCACCTGTGAAGTGGGTAATGGTAAAAATATTTTTTGCTTATTATGAGAAAAGTGTGAGTTACCTCTAGTAAGGTTTACTACATTTAATATTTCCAAAAGAAAGAAGGATAAGTTAGTCCTCTGTGTTATTCTTTTTTTCAATTTTTTTTATTATACCACCATGAGATATACAATTACAAAGATGTTCATAATTGGGTCTCAGTAATACAATATTCCAGCACCTATCCCTCCTCCAGTGCCCCATTCCCACCACAATGTCCCCACATTCCCTCCCACCCACCCCAGCCTGCCTCTAGAGCAGACACCTTTTCTTTTCCTCTCTCTCTATATATATATGTCTCCTTATCTCTCTCTCTCATCTTACACATTGTATCTTGCCCTACAGACATGTAGGGTTTATCATGTAAGTCTCTTGTGTATATTCAATGGTGAGTTCTAGTCTGACACTACCATTTCCCACACTTAGTAGAACACTGGGATATATTTATACCCCATTAATGAGTGAAGTCATTCTATATCTGTCCTTTACCTCTGACTAATTTCACTTAGAGGATAGTCTCCATGTCCATCCATCTTCAGGTAACTTTCATGACTTCGTCTTTTCTGACAGCTGCATAGTATTCCATCGTGTGGATGTACCACCATTTCTTTAGTCAGTCCTCTGTTCTCAGGCACTTAGGTTATTTCCAGATTCTGGCTATTGTTAATAGAGCTGCAATGAATAAAGAAATGCAAATAGTGTTTCTGTTATGTGTTTTTGGGTTTCCAGGATATATTCCCAGGAATGGTATTGCTGGGTCAAATGGGTGCTCAAAATCTAGGTTTTGGAGGAATGTCCATATTGTTTTCCAAAAGGGATGGACGAGTCTGCACTCTAACCAACAGTGGATAAGAGTCCCTTTTTTCCCTGCATCCACACCAGCACTGCTGTTCTTGCTGTTTTGGATGTGTGCCAGTCTCTGTGGTGTGAGATGGTACTTCATAGTTATTTTGAGTTACATCTCCCTAATGATTAATGATGAAGAATGCTTTTTAATATGCCTTTTTTTTCTTTTTTTATATGCCTTTTGACTATTCAAATTTCCTCTTTTTTGAAAGCTTCTGTTCATTTCTTTTTTTTTTTTTTTTTTTTCTTTTTGGGTCACACCCGGCAATGCTCAGGGGTTACTCTTGGCTCTTTGCTCGGGAATTACTCCTGGCGGTAATCGGGGGACCATATGGGATGCCAGGAATCGAACCCACGTGGCTATGTGCAAGGCAAATGCCCTACCCGCTGTACTATTGCTCTGGGGTTGGCTGTTTTTTTTTTTTTTGTAAAGTGCTACCAGTGCCTGATATATCCTGGATATTAACCACTTATTAAATGGGTATTGAGTGAATATTCTTTCCCATTCTGTGGATTGTCCTTGTATCTTAGTCACTGTAATATTATTCTTACATAATTCTCTAATAAAAGTTTGTCTTTTAGTTTGTCTTTTAGTTTGTCTTTTAGTTTGTCTTTTAGTTTGTCTTTTTTCTCAGGTGAATCATACATAAGATTAAGCAAAAAAATAATTTCAGCCATATGACCATATTATGTTCATTCTTTGTTGCACAAATGTGATGAAGTTTCCTATTTGCTAAAGTATCAATGACATATTTGTACGACATAAAGATATTCTCTATGTAATATATATTTGCCTCCTGGGGAGAACAAATAACTTCCATGGTTGATCCTCTGGTTGGCAATGGCTGTAAATAGCAGCATAACTGAAGTTCTAAATTATGAACATTGTAAGAACAGGGACACCACAAATTATGTTGGGATTCAAGATTCATGTGAAAAATATTGCAGAAGAACCACTCAATTGTGTACTTGAGAGGTACAATAAGTATTTTTCTGTGTTTTAGACCCCACCGTCCTTAATGGAGGAGCAAAATTCAAATTAGCTCTCCTCATGGTCCCCAAAAGGGTCTATTAATTAAAACAAAGTCCATCAAGAAAAAGATAGCATCTTCCTGGCATTAAGTATAAAATAGTTTTCCAGAAAAATCCAGAATCTCTCTTTTGAGCAATCATTCTTTCTCTATCTCTCTTCTTTCTCTCCCTTTCTCTCTCTAACTTTGGGCATTATGGTTTACAATACTGATATTGAAACACTATAATGAATATCCCTTTACCTATTTTCAACAGTCAGTTCTTGTCCAGAGCAATCATTTCCAACTATCATTGTCATAGTGATCCGTTCTCTGTCCTAACTGCTTGTATCTTTCAAATGAGTGAGATCATTCTATGTCTGTCCTTCTCCCTTTGTGTTGTTCAGAATGACACTCTCCATGTGCAAGCAAGTATAATTTCAGACTTCATTTTTGCTGGCTGCTGTATAGTTCTCATTGTGTAGATGTACCATAGCTTCTTTTCCAGTCATTTTTTCTCAGGCACTGAGGTTGTTTAGAATCTGGCTATTGTGAATAGTGCTGCAATGAACATAGAAGTGCAGATGGCTTTTTGCATTGTTACACAGAACTTTCTATTTAGTTTCCTCTTGAGTGAAACCCCCAAGCCAAGTCATTCAAGATGCTTTAAAGTGCTCATTCAGTTGATAATTATTATTTATTCCTATTTTAATTCAAAATTTCCTTTTATGACCATTTACTAGGTAGCCAACATTGGGCTAAAGGCTCCTCATGCAGATATAGTTTACACATTAGTGTTTTGTGGGAAAAAAACAACTTTAAAAATAAGCTCTGGATAATGAAGAAATGTCACAAAGATATTTAAGAACTTGTGAAAACACAGCTAAAATTGGTAAAGTAGTTCCTTGAACCTATGTTTATTATCTAACTCCATAATCCACACTTTACAACTTGAAATCTTTTTAGCTTAGAGACAACCATGAATGAGTTGATTAGTGACTGAATGGTTTCCATGGTTATAATTACACATCCTTTCACTTTCTAATAGCTCAGTGGACTTTATCCTATCCTCTCCATGAGTTACTAATAAAGGATAGTGAACTAGGATCATTGACAGCAGGTCCAAAGGTCACCAGAAGAGTAAATCAGATAAATACTTCAGAATTAAAACAAGTCTTTTAACCCCTAGGCAAGTGCTCTCCCCATATATATCATCAAATTCTTTACCCAAGATAAAAATTATTCTTCCAGGAATTTCGAGTATTCTTTGAATCATCATTCAAGCAGACTCTTGGTTCCCTGGTAAGTAAAAGGTCATGATATTGCCCTTGATAGCAAGAAGCAAACTCAATAAAGGAGAAATGTGGTGAGTGATCCATGTCAATTAGATAAATCAGAGATCATGCATTGGAGTCATCTTCATAATAGGAATCTCAATGCCTCTGGAACTCCCTAGTGTCAGAAGTCCTTCTTATATCTCCTGCTACCTCAGACAGGAGAGGAATAAAAATCTGTCTTCAATTTGTCCACAGGACAAGACTGTTTATGGCCGTTATGTTGAATGAGACAAAGTAAAGCCATGATGCTGAGAAAAGGAGAAGCAGACTACAAATATCAACTGCTCTGAATGTGGCCTCTAGAGCAATTCACAACCACAATTTCAGAGTGCTGTGAGGATCCTTACTGGTAGGTCAAGAACAACTTCTCTGGGAAAGAAGGCCCCACAAATCATTGCTTTCTCTTTCCAAATGTCTATTAGATCCTTTCCCAAAAGGTTAATGAGCTCTAACATGGGATAAATCCACTGTGTATGTCTACAATCTATGATTTTCAAATGAAGATTGGCAAGGGTGAGCCACAAGGCCTGTCATCAAACAAAACACAAATGCACTCAACTCTGGTCTCCGGTTCAGATCGAGGGCAGCCTGCCCCCATGGCTAGAGGGTCAAAGGAACACTTCGGTAATTTGAAAGTACAGGTGATGTTTCTTTCAACTTCTATTTTAGGTTTTTGCAAGTTAGGATATTTGCATTATAGCGATGACATTTTTATTTTTGAGGATTTTTTGTTACACCTTTATCATCTATACTTTTGCCTTGTCCAAACATGTGGATAATCCACGCTCTTTCAATCCATCTACACAGAATAACATCCAGCAATTTGTTTACTTTGCTTTGGAAACTACACCCAGCTGTGCTCATATTATACTCCTGGAGATGTTCCAAAACTATATGGCGGTATTGGGACTCAAACTCAGGTTAGAAACATGCATACTGTCTGTCCCTTTACCTACTTTCAGTATTCAGTTCTTGTTCAGAACAATCATTTCCATTCAATTTGCTACAACATGGATGGAACTAGAAAATAAGATAAACGAAGAAAGCCAGAAGAATGAACACAGGATGGCTTCACTTATCTATGGCATTTAGAGTAACTGGATGAGGAAAGGGAGATGGTTTAAATGGGGATGCATAGATTATCCCTGATCCCAAAGCATAGGAAAGAGAAAGAAACAATAAGGAGTAGGGGAGAATGAGGAGAAGCAACAGGGCACAAGGGCCAATAGACATTGGTGGTGTTAAAAATGATATAGTTAAGTATCCAAACTACAGATTCAATAATACTGGTCATGAGACCAAATTTAATCATCAAATTTTAAAAAGTGCTAGTTGAAATGGCAGAAGGAGGGGTCAGTGGACGGGAGAGGGAGCCTGTGAACAATGGTGGAGTAAAGATGAAACTTCGTGGTAAAATTGATGATGAAACATTGTATGTCTAAAACCCATCTATAAATGACTTTGATAGTTAATGACTATCATGACCATAAATGACTTTTATAGTGACTAGAGAGAGAGCTCAATGGGCTGAGAGAATACACTGCAAATAAGAGCCTTCGGTTTAACCCCAGCACCAGATAGTCCCATGAGCACTGCTGGGACTACCTTCCCAAGAACATATGTCAAGAATTAACCTCTGAGCACTGGCAAGTATGTCACCCAAGAAAAAAGACACTAAAATAGGTAATTAGTGAACATATGGCTTGCACGAATGAATTTTTTGTAGAAAATGGCAAAATTACCTTTTATTTGGCTGAGTAATATTCCTTGTATACAAATATTTATTTAATATTTGGGGGTATATTATTTTTAAATTAATATTTTATTATACCACTGTGAGATACACAATTACAACGTTGTTCATGTTTGGGAGTTTCGACCACATAGTGTTCCGCATCCCTCCTCCACCAGTGCCCATTTCCCACCACCAATGTCCCCAATTCCCTCCCCCTCCCATAGCCTGCCTTTATGGCAGGTTCTTTATCTCTTTTCTCTCTTTCTCCCTCTCTCTCTCTTCCCTCTCTTACACATTGTGAATTGCAATACATACACTTAGAGGCCATCATGTGCATTTTTCTTCCTGTATTCAATGCTCAGTTCTAGGTTGGTATTAGCCCTTTCAACATTTATTCGCACATGTTCCTTTCTCTGTCTTACCTAACCTCTGACTCCCACACATTTGTGGTAATTTCCAAATTTGGTAAGACCTCCTGATCCACATTTGACCTAACATTGGATTTTGGTATCTATCTATCTATCTATCTATCTATCTATCTATCTATCTATCTATCTATCTATCTATCTATCTATCTATCTATCTATCTATCTATCTATCTATCTATCTATCTATCTATCTATCATGCAAATAAATGCAGTCATTCTATATCTGTCTCTTTCCTTCTGGCTAATTTCACTCAACATGATCCTCTCCATGTCCATTCATTTATAAGCAAATTTCATGACATCATTTTTCCTAACAGCTGCATGGTATCCCATTGTGTAGATATACCAAAGCTTCTTTATCCAGTCATCAGTTCTCAGGCACACTGGTAGTTTCCAGATTCTGGCTATTGTGAATAGTGCTGCTATGAAAATAAAAGTGTGAATGGTGTTTCTGCTGTGTGTTTTTGGCTTCCCAGGGTATATCCCCAGGAGTGGTATGGCTGAGTCAAAAGGGAGATCAATTTCTAGTCTTTGTAGAATGTCCATATTGTTTTCCAGAAAGGTTGTACCAGTCGACATTCCCACCAACAATGGATGAGGGTCCCCTTTTCCCCACATCCAGCCAGCACTTGTTGTTTTTCCCCTTTTGATTATGAGCCAGTCTCTGTGGTGTGAGGTGATATCTCATTGTTGCTTTGATTTGCATTTCTCTAATGTTTAGTGATTTTGAGCATTTTTTCATATGCCCTTTGGCCATTTGAATTTCTTCTTTGTCAAAGATTCTGTTGATCTCTTCTCCCCATTTTTAATGGGGTTGGCTGTTTCCTTCTTGTATAGTTGTACCAGTGCCTGATAAAACCTGGACATTAACCCCTTATCAGATGGGTATTGGGTGAATATTCTTTCCCATTCTGTGGATTGTCTTTGTATCTTGGTCACTGTTTCTTTCGAGGTGCAGAAGCTTTTTAGTTTCATGTAGTGCCATATATAGTTTTTTTTTTTTTTTTGCTTTTTTTTGAGGTCATACCCAGCAATGCTCAGGGGTTAATCCTGGCTCTGCACTCAGGAATCACTCCTGGCGGTGCTCGGGGGTCATATGGGATGCCGGGATCGAACCCGGACCAGCATGGGACGGCCGCATGCAAGGCAAACGCCCTACCCACTGGACTATCGCTCCAGCCATGTTTATCTTCTATTGTAGTTGCTTTGTTAGTGGTGTTTCACCTTTGAAGATGTCTTTTGCTTCAATGCCGTGAAGGGTTTTTCTATATTTTCTTCAACATACTTTATAGATTCAGGTCTGATATTGAAATCTTTAATTCATTTTGATCTGATTTTTTGTGCATGGTGTTAGACACAGGTCCAAATTCACTTTTTTACATGTAGCTGTCCAGTTTTCCCAAAACCACTTTCTGTTGTGATGTCACCATTTTCATTTTTTTTTTTTTTTCGGGGGTGTCACACCTGGCAATGTTCAGGGGTTTCTCCTGGCTCTGCACTCAGGAATTACTCCTGGCAGTGCTCGGGGGGACCATATGGGATGCCAGGGTTCGAACCCGGGCCGTCAAGGGCCGGCTGCGTGCAAGGCAAATGCCCTACCGGCTGGGCTATTGCTCCGGCCCCCACCATTTTCATTTCTGATTCTGTTTATTTGGGTTCTCTCCTTCCCTGCCCTTACAAGTCTTGCCAGTGGTTTGTCAATCTTGTTTATTTTTTTCAGAGAAGCAGCTCTTGGTGTCATTAATCTTTTGGATAGTTTTTTTGGGTTTCCAGCTCCTTGATTTCCTCCCTAAGTTTTATTATTTCCTTCTTTCTGCCTGGGTTGGGCTCCTTTTGTTGGTCTTTTTCTAATATTTTCACCTGTGAAGTCAGTTTATTTATGTGGGCCCTTTCTTCTTTCCTTATGAATGCTTGCAGAGCTATGAACTTTCCCCTTAAAACTGCTTTTGCTGTGTCCCACTAGTTCTGATAGTTGGTTTCTTCATTTTCATTTGTTTCCAGGAATCTTTGGATTTCCAGTTTGATTTCTTCTATGACTCATCATCAATTGATCAGCAGTGAGCTGTTCAGTTTCCACGTGTTTGGTTTGACTCCCTGCCTCTGTGTATGATTAACTATTATTTTCAGTGCATCATGATCTGAAAAATAGTAGACACAATTTCTATCTTTTTATTTTATTGAGGTATGCTTTGTGGCTCAGCATGTGGTCTATCTTGGAGAATGTTCCACGTGCACTGGAGGAAAAATGCATATTCAGCTTTTTTGGGGCGGGGGATAAAAGCCCTGTATATATCAACCAGCTCTCTTTCTTCCATTTCTTCCTTCAGGTCCAGTATTTCCCTGGTGAGCTTCAGTCTTGTCGATCTATCCATAGTTGATAAAGCTGTGTTGAAGTCTCCAACTATTATTGTGCTACTGTTGATGTCTTCTTTGATGTCTATTAATAGTTGTTTTAAGTATTTTGCTGGCCCCTCGTTGGGTGCATATATGCTTAGTAGTGTGAATTCTTCCTGGTATACATACCCCTTAATTATTAAGAAATGGCCTTCATTGTCTCTTTTAACCTTTTTCTGCTGAACTTTATATTGTCAGATATAAGTGTGGCCACACCTGCCTTTTTGGAGGAGTTGTTTGCGTGGAGAATGGTCTTCCAGCCTTTGACTTTGAGTCTGTGTTTGCTCTGATTACTCAGATGTGTTTCTTGTAGGCAGCAGAATGTTGGATTCAGTTTTTTTTTTAATCGATTTGCCACTCTGTGTCTCTTAATTGGTGCATTTAGACCGTTGACATTGAGATTATTTTCATCGGTTTTGTGCCATCCTTCTGTTTAAACTTGTTGTGTTTTTGGGTTCTGTCTTATTTTACAGCAGACCCTCCAATCCCTTCTTTTAAAGTTGGTTTTGAGTTTATGAAGTTCCTGTGTTGTTGTTTATCCATGAATTTGTGTATCTTTCCTTCACATCTGAATGTAAGTCTAGCTGGGTAAAGAATTCTGGTGAGGCCTGCAGTTCATTGAGCCTTTTCACAATATCCCACCATTGTTTTCGGGCTTGGAGTCTTTCATCTGAGAAGTCTTCTGTAAATCTTAGGAGTGCTCCTTTGTATATGATTTCCTTCTATGATCTTGCTGCTTTCATTCTTCTATCTCTATCATTTTTGTCATTTTAATAAGGATGTGTCTTGGAGTATTCTTATTGGGGTTTCTTTAACTGGTATTCTATGGGCATCCTGAATCTGGGAGCATGCGTTCTTCAGTTCTGGGAACTTCTCAGCAATGATGGCTTTGACAGTTTCTTCTTCATCAGGGTTTTCTCCTTGCCCTTCTGGGACCCCAGTGATCCATCCGTATGTTATTCCTTTTTAGCTTCATCTCGATTTTCTCTGGTAGTCTGTTCGTTGATTGTGCGTCCTTTATCCATCTTCTGCTGTTGTCTAGAGGATCTTTGGGATTCGTCTTCGAGATCACTAATTCTTTTTTTCAGCAATTGTTACTCTGCTTTGGAGGTCTTCCAGTGTGTTTTTCATTTCACTTACCGCATTTTTAATATCTGTCTTTTCTGCTTGTGTTTTGGTCTTCAATTTATTAATTTCTGCTCTCATGTCCTCTTGTATTTTATTGACTTTGCATTCCATTGCTTCTTTGAGTTTCTTATGCATCCTTAACAGTTCCTTCCGAAATTCCTTATCGGAGAGCATATGTAGCTCATCGTTATTGCTTGGCTCTTCTGGATTAGTGACTTCACTCACTGAGCTTGATGGATTTCTGAGTTACTTTACCATAATAACTATTGCAGGTTGAAAAAGTGTGTTCTGGGTGGCTAGACTCTATAGTTCATAGGTGCCTGGGTTGTTTGCAGTTTGGGATGGATGGCAAGGAATATAGGTCAGATCCTCCCTTCTATCTCAGGTAAGATAAGTTTTGAGCTTTGGGATGTCAGTGGGTGGTTCCAGAGTGTTTCTGCAAGAGTGCCCAGGGCGCCAACACACCTCATAGAAGGGATGAGAAGCGCCGGGCGAGCTGGGCTGAAGTAGTCTGGCAGTAGGTCCAAGTCTTAGTGTGCCTTGGCCCCTTTGGTGCAAGTTCTGACCCTTTACCCTGGGACTGGGTGTCTCTGCGTGGTGTCCAGGACGCCAACATACCTGATAGAAGGGATGAGAAGACAAATGAATTTTTAAAATATTATTCTCAAAATATAACCAATATAAACAGACATATTAATATTTATCATCTTTCATATCTATTTTCTTCTACTTTTCCCCTTTAATAATATTCATCCTTTCATTATCAGGGCACATTACTGTCTTACTTAAAACTACCTTTTTTTTTGGGGGGGGGGTCACACCCAGCAATGCTCAGGGGATATTCCTGGCTCTGCACTGAGGAATTACTCCTGGCGGTGCTTGGGGACCATATGGGATGCTGGGGATCGAACCCAGGCCGCGTGCAAGGCAAACGCCCTATCTGCTGGGCTATCGCAAAGCTCCATTTTGTTAAGTCTTGTAGATTAGGTTAGCCAGTGGAGTAGGAGCAGCAATGATGCACACAACTTCTAAATTACCAGAAACTGTTCCAGGCAGGAGAGAGTCATTAAGGTATTTGCCTTGCATATGGCCAAACCTGGTTTGATTCCTTAGTAGTCCACTGAGCACTATGAAGAATAAGCTCTGAGCAAACAGTGCCAGGAGTAACTGCTTAGAACCACCAGTTGTGCCCCCCCAAAACAAACAAAAAAGAAACTTGTGCTTAATTCTGTGTCTGATTAATGCCCCAGAGAAAAGATTTTAGATTAAAAAAAGAGAAAATTAATCCCTTCATAACTATGGCAAACATGGGGCCGGAGGCGATAGCCCAGCGTGTAGGGCGTTTGCCTTGCACGCAGCTGGCCTGTGCCGGCTTGGGTTCGATCCCGGCATCCCATATGGTCCCCCCAAGCACCGCCAGGAGTAATTCTTGAGTACAGAGCCAGGAGTAACCCCTGAGCATCGCCGGGTGTGACCCAAAAAAACAAAAAAAAAAAAAAAAAAAAACTATGGCAAACATGAGATTCGAGATATTTAGCTACAGGATTTGCTGAGACTGTTATCTGAGCCCAGGCAGAAGGACTCTGTATATGCTGCCATTCATAGACTCCTCTTCAGAACTTGTGGCACATCTCAGGGCCGGAGCGATAGCCCAGCGGGTAGGGCATTTGCCTTGCATGCAGCCGGCCTGTGCCGGCCCGAGTTCGATTCCCGGCATCCCATATGGTCCCCCAAGCACCGCCAGGAGTAATTCCTGAGTTCAGAGCCAGGAGTAACCCCTGAGTGTCACCGGGTGTGACCCAAAAAGCAAAAAAAAAAAAAAAAAAAAAGTTGTGGTACATCTCAATACCATGGGCATGATGTACCTATACCACCCAGTCCACACATGTATTGTGCACATGACATGTTGTAACAGGGGTTTTGTCCTGAACAGTAGACTTAAAATATTTTACATTATCCACAATTACTTACAATAAGTACCTAAAAAGTCCCAATTTATTATGCAAGTTGATCTTATTTCAAACTTGTTTCAGTAAATTATTTAAACCCTTGCATATACCAAAGTATAGTTTAGATGATTTTTTTGGTTTGCCTTCTGGCCACAGCCTGAGGGGAATCTGCCTGCTCCCACCTGAAAAGACCCCAGAGTTCTCATCCTGAAAACCAGTATACCAATAGTTTTCATCGGTTTGACATAGCTGCAAAGATTTGTTGTGAAGCAATACAGTTGGGCCATCAGCATGGTGGCAGCTGTGGGTGCGCCAGAGTTTTCAGCCAGAAGACTGGTGTACCATGAATATTAGCAGTTTGACTTGTATATCTTCCAAGATTTAGTTGTGAATCTTTAGAACTGATACATTACTGCATTTGGGTGAATTTATATAGTGGTGGCTACATGGGCTGTGGTGTCTCTGCTAGGGCTTCCAGAAGTATGGGGGTGGGGAGTGATTTTTTTAATTTAGCACAGCGCATTTTGTTACTTGAAATGAGATTTACTGCCAGTAAGGTCCCACCATTTTAAAACTATCACCAGCAGATTAGTAGAACACATAACCCCAAGGTCTGAATCTAGGAACATTTTCCCTCCAGTAAGTCTGAATTTGAGATCAGAGTAATATGAACCTCATTATTATCAAGTATCAAGGTATATCTAGCTTAACAACACCATTATCTGTCTGTGCATTATCTGTAAAAGTGGTCTCTCACAACTTCATCTGTGACACACGTCATTCCTCCTACCAAGAAGTGAAACCTATTTCCCCTTCCTTTGAACCTGAGTCCCTTAAGGCGACAAAGGGGCAGTGTAAGCTATGCTCTGCAACTTTTGAGACTATATGTTAAGAGACTTAGCAGGTTCTGATTTTGTTTTCTTGGGATCCAACCAGTCTGTATAAAGGCTAGAGTTAAATTATTGAAGATGAGAGACCACGGAGAGAGTGAAAGAGTTGGTCAGTCCCCTATCATTTCACCCGCCCTGGCTGAGACCCCAGACGTATAGATGAAGCCACCCTGGCTAGCACATCTCCAGCAAAGCCACCCCAAGCAACACCTCATGAAGTCAGAATGAGCCATCTGTCTAGTCCTAGAAAGCTTGCAGAACTGTGAGCAACTAAGTGATGGTGCGTGATTTACTCCACTTAGTGGTTTAAACACACCCACTAATAAAGTCAGATAAGGAAACTGAAGCACCAAAGGACAGTGTAAGTAGTCAACTAGGAAACCTAGGAGTTGTACCCTAGAAATTCAATATCAGAAGTCACCCCTTTAACCACTATTCTATGGTGATTGCTTGGATATAAGTGAGGAACAATGCAGAATGAGCAGGCAAATCGAAACCATAGCCTAAGAGGTGGGTTTAGGGAAGGAAAAACACGAAGAAAACAAGAAAAATATAAGATCAAGACAAGGATATAAAGCTATTTCAAGCATGGTTTTAACCTTTTTTCTGAGGCAGGGCATATCTTCCTGCATGTTTACTGTCTCTAGTGAGTGGCTCTGGAAAGGCAGCAGTTAAGAGCTAGATTTCTGATAGGGATTTCTAATCTCAACCCCCTTCATTTATCTGTATGCTCTTGCCCCAACACTTAACATCTTTGTGCCTTCATCTACCAATCTGCAAAATGGATACAGTAATTTGGTCAAACAAATAATTTAAGATTTTACTCATGGATAAATTTCAAAAAGTAAAGGCTGTTATTTTCATGGAATTCTACTCTGTGTGGAAGCCTAGAGACTTTGCCATTTTACTTTGTGTGGTTTGGTTCAAACTCATGTCCAAACTCAGGCAATAGTTGTCTTTTTTTCCCTTACAGCTGTAGGCTAATCCTTAACCACACAATTAAACTTCTGGCCAAAGAGATTTGGGAAACTATATTTTAAACCCCCAACTGAGTGCCAAATTTGATATTCTTACTTCCAACCCAGGAATCTCATTTCGTGTCTTTCACCATGTTAAGCAGCAAATAAATTACCCCTGATCAAGGCAAAAACCTTTTCAAAGGATCCTTCCCTTTCTTTCTTCTTTTATCATCAATCTTTGTTGGTCGTCAAGTCTTTTTTTTTTTTTAATGACCTCTAAGCTCTCTGTTCCCATGGGCTTGGTACAGCCTTCTCTCTGCGCTTGGGATAGCCCAGTCCTCCCTCTCTTTTCTCATTATCTCAAAGTTCCCAACCACTAGAGTGATACCAACAAGCTGACAACTCACTTGGCTGCCAGACCTCTTCCGAGCACTCATTAATTCAGCTGGTTTGGGAGCAACATGCCTTAAAACCAGATGCAATTCTTTTCCTTTGTTTTTCATTTTCCAGGCAAGGTGCCTGCACCTTGGAGTGACCATGATGGATTGGTTTCTACTTTAATTTATTCCAGAATGCATAAAGAAGGCGTTAGGTTCCCAATTCTCTTGATTAATATACCAATCCACCCTCTCAAAAGTTTTCATTTGTTGTTCCTAATCATGCTTAGAAAGACCCATGGTGTACAATATTGGTAACTGTCCTCTTCTCCCTGGGGTGCTATTCCTCCCCTGAATTTTCTTTAAACTGAAATAAAACTGGAACCCCATTCTCAAAGCTCACCTTAAGTTTTACTGATAATGTATCTTCACCTTCTTCTTGAGATATGAGAAATAGGTTTTTAGATGAAACAAAGAATACATAGTAAGAGGAGCTGAGAATAGCTAAAGGACTAGAGTGCGTGCTCTGTGTATTGGAACTATGGGTATGGTACCTGGCTAGACATGGTCCCCTGAGCACTGTTGGGGGTTCTGTGTGCCCCTGAAAAAAGAGAAATTTGGGGGGGAACCTACCCCAATAACATTATTATTCCAGTAAAGAAAAACAAATATTATAGCATAAATCTTCAGTGGCGTTACCAAAAAAAAAATTTTTTTTTAAATACTGCTAGCATTTCTAGGAGGTTTCCATAGAGACAGAAAGGATTTTGTTCTCAGGAAAGGAAAAAGGATATAAGTATAAAGACTTTAGCTCACTCTCTAAAATTATTTTTAAAAAAATAGATAGATGGACAAACGAGATCCTGGTTCCCCAAATATATGGAGAAAACTAGCTAACTACTACCTCATAAAGAAAATAGGGAGATTGAATGATAGAAAGATAACAAAGATATTTTTTAATAAAAGCATCTTCCTTTTCTGAGGATCACCATTGTTCTCTGAAAGGGACAGGAGCTGAGAGGGCGACTCAGGAATCTAGTGAAAGAAAAGCTACATCATCTAGTTCAAGATGACTTTCTTTTCAGCATCCTATCTCCCCATGTGGGGATTGTTATGCTTACCTCACTGTCTTCTGCTAATCTGGCACCCTGCACTTCTTCAAGAGCTAGATCGAAGCCTTGGGATAATATTGGAATATTATCAATAATTATCCCTCAGTTTTTTTTCATCCCCCTACATCAGCTTTTAATTACTTTCTCTATTTCACAGAAACAGATTGCTCCTGTAGAGCCCATTCAAATGCATTCATTATCTCTGGGATAACAAAACTGATACATCTAGCTTCAATTTCTTGTTCCTTTATTGGAACCCATCATTGTTTGCTCATAGTTAGCATTCACTGAATGATCTGAGGGGGGAAAGGAAAATTAAACTTTTCGCTTTCAAGAAAACATCTGTTAAAATACCACGGTCATCCTCACCACTACCATGATGAAACCATCATTATCTTTGTCATTACCATCGTTTTATTTTTCCCTGATTATTACTGCACACTTACTCTCTCTGTGCCCAGATGATCACGAGGCATCTGGAGGGATGGTGTGTTCTGGACCTGGCCTGCTACCCCAGCAGAGCCTAGCAAGAAATGAGAAGAAACCCCATACCATGAGGGCCGCCATTTCCCACATCTGGACTCCCCTCTCCTCAGAGCTCCACCTAGCAGAAGAGCTGATCACAGCCTGGCCCATCAGTGACCCACCCTGCAGCAGTCTTTTTCAAGGCCACCCCAGGTATGCCGATCCAGAGTCTCACACACCCAGGGGCAGAGCTGCTCCTTGCTCTCCCTGTGCCCAGCTGATCACGAGGCATCCGGGAGGGATGGTGGGTTCTATCCCTGGCCGCCACCCCAGCAGATCCTCACAAGAAGCCAGAAGAACCCCAACACCATGGGCCGCCATTTTCCACAACCAGACTCTCCTCAGAACTCCACCCAGCAGAAAAACTGATCACAGCCTGGCCCATCAGTGACCCACCCTAGAGCAGTCTTTTTCAAGGCCAGCCAAGGTATGCCGATCCAGAGACTCACACACACAGGGCAGAGCTACTACTTGCTCTCCCTGTGCCCAGCTGATCATGAGGCATCTGGGAGGGATGGCAGGTTCAGCCATGGCCTACCACTCCAGCAGAGCCTCGCAAGAATCCAGAAAATGCCCACACCAAGAGGGCTGCCATTTTCCACATCCAGACTCCCCTCTCCTCAGAGTTCCACCAAGCAGAAGAGCTGATAACAGACTGGCCCATCAGTGACCCACTCTGCAACAGTCTTTTTCAAGGCCAGCCCAGGTATGCCAACCCAGATACTCGCACACAAGGGGTAGAGCTGATACTTGATCTCCCTGTGTCCAGCTGATCACAAGGTATCAGGGAGGGATGGCAGGTTCTAGCCCTGGCCCGCCCCCCAGCAGAGACTTACAAAAAAACCAGAAAACCCCCACACCATGAAGACAGCCATTTTACATATCCGGACTCCCCTCTCCTCAGAGCACTACCCAGCAGAAGAGCTGATCACAGCCCAGCCCATCAGTGACCCACCCTACAGCAGTCTTTTTTCAAGGCCAGCTCAGGTATGCCGATACAGAGACTTGACACATGGGACACAGCTGCTACTTGCACTCCCTGTGTCCAGCTGATCACGCAGGCATCTGGGAAGGATGGTGGGTTCTAGCCCTGGCCCAGCACCCCAGCAGATCCTCACAAGAAGCCAGAAAAACCCCAAACCATGAGGGGCCACCATTTTCCACATCAGGACTCCCTCTCCTCAGAGCTCCACCAAGCAGAAGAGCTGATCACAGACCAGCCATCAGTGACCCTGCAACAGGCTTTTTCAAGGGCCAGCCCAGTTATGCTGATCCAGATACTCACACACACAAGGGGTAGAGCTGCTACTTGATCTCCCTGTGCCCAGCTGATCTCAAGGCGTCCTGGAGGGATGGCGGGTTCTAGCCCTGGCCCGCCACCCCAGCAGAGCCTGCATAAGAAGCCAGAAGAACCCCCAACACCATGAGGGTTGCCATTTTCCTCAACCGACTCCTGTCTCCTCAGAGTTCCATCCAGCAGAAGAGCTGATCACAGCCCAGCTTGTGCCATGCACTCCGTCAATAATTGCTTCAATTTTCAGGTGACTACTAGACTATCCCACCCACACGGCAAAGCCTGCAAGCTACCCATATGGTATTTGACATGCCAAATCACTGTCACTGTATCACTATCTTCCCGTTCATCATCGATTTGCTTGAGCGGGCACCAGTAACATCTCCATATGACCTGTCTCATGCAAGTAGAGCCCAAGGGCACCTGCTTGCTCCAGGAACATAAAAAGCCTCAAAGCATTCCGTCAGGTCATGGGAATGAGGTCTATAATTGTTACTGGTATCTGGCATATCAAATATGACACGGGTAGCTTCCCAGGCTCTGCCATGCAGGTAGCATACTCTTGTAGTCATCTCAAAATCCAGCATTTATTGATGAACCCAGCGGCTGCTTGTGGTTGTGTGAGCTGGGCTGTAATAGGCTGGTCTGCTGGGTGGAGTTCTGTAGAGGGGGAAGTTCAGATGTGGAAAATGGAGGTCCTCATAGAGTGGGGGGGTCGTCTGGCTTGATGTAAGGCTCTGCTGGGGTTAGGAGCCAGGGCTAGAACCTGCCATCCCCTCCCGGCGCCTCATGAGCGGCTGGGCACAGTGAGAGCCAGTAGCAGCCATGTATGTCTCTGGATCAGCATACCTGGGCCGGATTAAAAAAGACTGCAGCAGGGTGGATCTCGATGAGCCAGGCTGTGATAGGCTGGTCTGCTGGGTGAAGTTCTGACAAGGGGAAGTTCAGATGTGGAAAATGGAGTGGGGGTCGTCTGGTTTGTTGTGAGGCTCTGCTGGGGTGGCAGATGTATTACACCTCTGATATTTTTAAGCAATAGAAATGTACAGGAGTTACAAGTGGAAATGATCCTAGCCAAGTGCCCCCTTTTTTTGTAAGCAGTGGTGTTTACAATTAATTGATCACAGCCAGTTACAGACATGCCAAATACCAGTAACAATTATAGACCTCATTTCCATGACCTGATGGAATGGTTTGAGGCTCTTTATGTTCCTGGAGCAGGATGATACCCTTGGGCTATCTCATATGTGACAGGACATATTGAGATGTTACTGGTGCCTTCTCGATCAAATCAATGATATACAGGAAGATAGTGATATAGTGATTACTGCACACACAAACCATGTGCTTTCTTATATATCCTGTCCTCTTCCAAAAAAAGGAGCTAAATAATTTAATCAGAGAAATAGAATATGTGTGGTGTGCCATGAGTTTCTTACAAAAGGAAACACTTAGTAAATGATGAATGATTCCCGCTTCTTGTCTTATTCCTAAAAGTCCATGACATTTTGGATGTAGCAATAATGCATGCAATAATGCAAGCAATAATGTGGTCACCAGAACTGCTTACCACAGTAATGGCTGAGACAAAGAAGCGGTAGTTGTCCTAAGGGTCACATGACTCACAGCAGATTTTGTCTAATAAATAAAAAGTACAATCCTGGGGCTGGAGCAAAAATACAGTGGGTAGAGGGATGGTCGTGCCCATAACTGACTTGGGTTTAACCCTGGCATCCCATATGGTCCTGCAAGCACTGCCAGGAGTAATTCCTGAGGACAGAGTGAGGAATGGCCCCTGAGCATTACTAGGTGTGACTCCAAAACAAAACAATAACATTTTGAGTTTGGAGTATTTTTTGCATGTGGCCAGGGTAGAATAGCACAGTCTATTGAAACAGTGCAAATCTAAAAATTGCTTTATAAGAAAATGATTAGTTTCCTAACAAAGAGGGAAGACATTTTCACTTTGAACACATGGGAAAAGTAAAAAGACAACCTAGAAACTTGTTGATTATAAGTGAGATTAATTGTGAGATTACTATTCTCACTAACATTCAGATCTGTTAGCCTCAGTCTAAATAGCCCCAAATCATGCTACGAATAGAAATGAAATCTATCATATAGGGACATTTATTCACTGTTGTTCTTTCTCAATTATTTTTCTTTTATCAATTGTCTGTTTACAAGTGTTAAATATATATCCTATGTATAGTGTTTCACCCCACCAAAAAAACTATTAAATTTTAATATCAGAACATTTATCTGTTGATGCATTCATTTATTTCAAAGTGTCGGGCTTATGCTGAGCACTCAGATATTCACAATGCAAAACACACACATGATCTCTACCCTCAAAGAGTTTATAGGATAGCAGAGAAAAGAGACTGTCACAAAAAGAGAATAGTTAGCTAGCTCTCCCTCTATTTGAGGTAAAGACAAGAATGACTGTGTAATTGAAAATAAATAATGAATGTTCTGGGGCTGGAGCAATAGTCCAGCAGGTAGGGTACTTGCCTTGCACATAACTGACCTGGGTTTGATACTTGGCATCTCATATAGTCCCCTGAGCCCACCAAGAGTGATCCCTGAGTGCAAAGTCAAGAGCAAAGTCACCAGGTGTGGCCCAAAATACGAAACAAATGTTCTCTGTAAAAAGAGAATGCTGTTGTTTAAGATTGTGTAACTACAAAATCCTATACACATTGAAACCAGAGATGTATTCCTTAGAAATAAGAAACTCCAGCAAAAGGTCTAAAGGACAAGTAAGAAGGTAATTACAATGTTGGAGAGGGAAACAAAGTGGAAAACATAAAGTCAGTTCCTTTTTTTCCTTCTAGACTAAAGAAACAACACAGATCAAGGCTCAATATCAGGCAGTTTTAGGAGCTTTAAGAACATCTAAAGAAGAGAAAAGAAAGGAAAAGAAAGAAGAATGAGATACCCATCACATTTCCTATTATCCCCATTTTACAGATGAGAAAGCTAAAGTTCTTCAAGGACAGATTGGACTAATGCTCTTCCAGGACTCAAAATCTAGGCCTCTGTTTCCCATTTTGCTTCTCTACTTCCAGAAAATATCAGTGTAAAATTCACTAAGAATGCAGAAAAGTCCCCTTTTCTAACAAAATGAAGTAGGCTCTTGTTATTGCTTTTTGTTCCCACAAAAAAAAGATTTGTTGAAGTTCAAACCCCACACCATCCAATGCATACCTAAGATTGTAACCTTATTTAGAAGCAGATTCATTGTGCATGACATTAGTTCAGTAGGGTGGATGCCTAATTCAATATGACTGGTGACCTCGAAAGAAGAAAGTCTGTGAATACAGACACTCAGGGAGAGAATGATGGATGGTGCTAAGAGCAGTGACCTAGAACCTAAAGGTGCCAAAAATTGTCAGTCAACCACTGGGTACTGGGAAGTCAGGAGTGATTCTACCCCCTGCAGCCCCACCCCACCCTCCATCCTCTCTACCTGTCTTCTCTGCAGGTTGCAGAGGAGAGCATGTCTACGTGACACTAGACTCCAGAAATGCACGACAATGAATTTCTGTTGTTCTAACTATCCAGTTTATGGTTGTTTATAAAGAGAGCCCTAGCTAATTAATATTGCTCCCATTTAAACAAGGGAATAGATAGTTAACTGCATGGTGGAGTGAGAAAAGCACCCAAGGGGATCACGTGGTCTCAGACTACCACTCCAATTCCCTGTGGGACTTTTTGGTCAGATGACTTTCCTTCTCATTGTCTCCATTTTAGCAACACTAAAGTAGAAATGGCATTGGCAACTCCAGTATAATATGAAGTAAAGGTGAATGAAGTAATTCATGTTAAAAACATGTAGCACAGGAAATACATAACACATAAGGACTTCTAAATGTTATTAAGTGGGGCCAGATCAGTAGCACAGCAGGTAGGGTGTTTGCCTTGCGTGCAGCCAACCCAGGTTCAATCTCCGGCATCCCATATGGTCCGTCCCCCCACACACACACACACAACCCCCAGCACTGCCAGGAGTGATTCCTGAGTGCAGACTCAGGAGAAACCCCCTGAGTGTCACCAGGTGTGACCAAAAAGAAAACGTTATTAACCACATGTTAATAATATTCATACAGATTGAAACACAAAGAGTGAAATAACAAGTAAATAATTGATCACCTTAACGGATATCTCAAAAATCTATATACAAATATTACAACTTACCAATTAAGGTAGTACTTAATATGTGTAGCAGCTTCAATTTAAACCTGATAAAGGAAAATAAAATAAAAACTTTTGTTTCTTGAGGACCTAGCCATTTTTCAAATGCTAATGGTCACTTGTGACTGGTGGCTACTATATTGGATATGGCTGATGTAGTAGTACTATAGAAAGTTATGTCAAACCCTTTAATGTAGTTCTGTAATCCATAGTCTGAGAGAAGAAAAAGAAAGATAGAGAAATGGAAAGAAATAAAGAACCATGAGGAGGGCTGGGAGGGGAGGAACCGGCGTTGGGGAGGGCACGGTCGGGATGGGCGCTACACGATGACCAAACCCAAATATGAACTTTTTAATTGTATATCTTTGTAATTGTAAAAATAAAAAAAATTAAAAAAATAAAATAAAAATAGATTTCATATAGAAGAGCACCATTTTATCCCATTCAAAAATAAATTTCTCTGAAATCTAAAAAAAAAGAAAGTTATGTCAAACAATTACGTCACTAACCTTATTGCTTGAAGTTCTGTCTGTGGTAGTAACTTTGTAGGCACATACACCATGATGCTACAAGTATGTTGCTTTTCTTTCAGTTTATAAAGGACTTTCCATTCAGTTTTAAAATGGACATCATAAGAATCCCTTTATCAGTGGAAAATGTAAAAGTCAGTTCTTTTCACAACTTCAAAAGAATGCATAGCTACCAAGACATTTTCATCTATAGTTGTATATGTTAGAAGCCTAGTTGTAGGGTGTATATAAATCATGTGAATACCAGGATATGAATAGCTTCCTTAGCAGTATCTATAAAAATAGAAAAAGCTTTGAAATTTAGAAACAAGAATTGGTACAAACACTTGTAAACCACGTCCCAAACTCACTCCAGATTACAAGAGTCCATTCTTGTGTAACATGATGACCACACAAATACATTTTTAAATTCAACACCTGGAATGGATTATAAACCACATGGAAGATTATACCCAGTACAGGAAAAATGCAATAATAAGTGATAGAACAGAAATCAAAGTGGTAATATAGTTTATAAATCTCTGGTTAGATGTCACCTAAAATGCTTTGTTCAATGTAATTGGCCTATTAAGGAGACATCATGAAATGAGTTCGCCAAGAAACAGCACTTGATGTCTCCAATCTTGATAAAATTTCTGGAGAAAGAAAGATACAAACAAGTCATTCATGTTTTGATCAGGAGGGAGAGATCACAGCTAAAGAGAAAGAAATCAAAATAGAAAAAGATTTGTATTATACTGTGGATGACTTTCATAATGATGATCAAGGCCTAAGTGATGGCTGATGGGCTGAGCAGATGAATTGCATGTGGGAGGTTTGGGTTGGATCCCCAGCACTACATTGTCCGCCAGCTATCACCAGGAGATACTGGGAGTAGCCCATGAGCACCATCAGGTGTGACCCAAAAACAAGACAAAGGATTATCTCTAAAATAAAAATCTCAAATTCTAGGAACTGGAGAGACAGAACAGCTTGTCTTGCATTAGGTCGCCACACAAGTAGGGGTTGTCTGGGAACCTTAGTTCAGTCCCCAGCACCACATATGGTCCCCTGAGTTCTGCCAGGAGTGATCCCTGATGCAGGACTAAGACCAAGTGTGGCTCCAATTAGGTTTTATGGTCCAAAATTTAAAAAAAAAAAAATTTTAATAATTTTTTTTTTTTTTTTTTTTGGGTCACACTCGGCGACGCTCAGGGGCCACTCCTGGCTCTGCACTCAGGAATCACTCCTGGCAATGCTGGGACCAGCGGGGACCATATGGGATGCTGAGGATTGAACCCGGCCTGTGCAAGGCAAACGCCCTACCCACTGGGCTATTCCCTCCGGCCCCTAAAAATAATTTTTAAAAATCACATACTTTTACTTAGCCATGGTACTGCTGAGCGGAGGTGTGAATGAAATGAAGCTAGAAACCAAGCTTTTTATAACAAGAGACCAGTGTCCAAAACCAATAATAGGGCATAGACAAGTATAAGAAGTAAACTTAATGGGTTCATTGTAGAATCCCTAGAACATTGTCTTGCCTAGCCATAAGTTCTTTTAGAGGTATCTGGGACAGAGACCAGCTATAGGTACCTGACACAGTCACTCTATCAAGATTTCTCCACCTCCAGAAATGTTTGCATCCTGGCTGGAAAGATAGTGCTGGGGTGGGGCACTTGTCTGGCATGTGGCCAACCCGGGTTCAACCCCCAATATTCCATATGGTCCTCCAAGCACCACCAGAGGTAATGTAATTACTGAGTGCATAGCCAGGAGTAACCCCTGGGCATTGTTAGCTGAAGCCTAAAAACCAAAGGAAAAAGAAAGAAAAAAAGAATCATATCCCTCAGTGACCGTATCTCATCCACATCAAACGGGACCCACTCTGAGAGATCTTTCATCGCATGGGGATGTGGGTGAATCTAAGAAGCAGGTCCTATATATGTAGCATGATACCAATATCCAAGGTCAGGCAAAACATGGATCAGGAGGTCTTATCAATGGTATAATTTACCACGAACATGTGTGAGTCAGAGATTAGGTGAGACAAGAAGAGAACAGTGTGCTAATAATCGTTAAAAATGATAATACCAGCCTAGAACTGAGCATTAAATATAGGCAAAAAGATACACATGCTAACTCCTAAATGTATGTAGTGCAATTCACAATGTGTAAGAAAAGGAAGAGAGAAAGAAAGAGAAAGAAAGAAAAAGAGATAAACAACCTGCTATAGAGGCAGACTAGGGGAGAGAGGAGGGAAGTGGGAACATTGGTGGTGGAAAATGGGCACTCGTGGAGGGATGGGTGCTGAACACTGTATGACTGAAACCCAAACATTAACAACTTTGTAATTGTATATCTCACGGTGGGATAATAATATATTAATAAAAAAAAGAAAAGAAAAAAAAAGAAGCAGGTCCTGGGATACTTCTTTCTCACACTACCATATGTAGAGCCCTTTCCTTGAAAATGACAAACAGAAGAAAGAAACAAGATTAATGAGAAAGGAGAGAATGAAGACAAAGGAGGCAAAAGAATACCTGAAGAAGTAGCCTGACATACGGAGGAGGGCCCCTCTCCATAGAAATTCCCAGTTGCCTATCTGACACCTCAAAGAGAAATTACAGTGATCTCAACAGCCAGGCAACAGCCCACCTCAGTGACCACATTCCTTTCCTATTACATCTGTCTGCTCACTGGGGAGATATGGCCATCTCCTCTCTTTCTGAGAGGTTTTTGCATGTGGTAAGAGAGCTTCAAGTCAAAGGCAGACTCAAGTCAAAGACGGTTGGGAAATAAAAAAAGGAGAAGGTATCACGGAGATGTTATAAAACCCCCAGTATTTTCTACTATATTGGTCTTTGGGTCACAGAGAGTCTTCCCTACCCCTGAAATCTGTGTGGTCGAGAAATACATACCACCTCATTTATTTCTGGATACCCCTCTATATATAAAATAGGTTTTCCTCCTAGAACCAAGAGTTTGAACTTGTTCATTGACCTAGAAAATACTTCAAGATGTGTTCAAAGATATATAATATACCATCTGGAGCTCTTGGCATAGGTCAATTAATGTTGCTAATTTGGGAGCAGTGAGCAGTATGTTAATGAATGTTCTGACCCAGTGCTTTCTCTCAAGGCCTATTTACCAAGTACCATCCAAGCAACTCATAGGGCTCACCAAATTCCTATCTTCCCAGAGTCACAAGAATTAGGGTCCTGTCTGTACTTCTCTTCCATAGATGACCACTCAAAGCCTTCGTGATCTTATTACAAGCAGAATCAGAATCTACATTCAGTGAGAAAAAAAAAATTGGTCGTCATTTCCATCAGAACAGAGAGAGATTTATCATGAAAATAGAATCATTTATTCTCATGTAAGTTTAAAAAAACATATCCAGGCCAATCATTAGGAAAACTCATTCACAGTTGGGCAAATATCCCTCCTCCAAAGTAGCAGTAACAACAAATTCACATTAAAACAAGTTGAATTTGAATTGTTGTGCTATATAACATTTTTCTTGTACTGTATGTGTAAGTTCACGTTCTCAATGAGCTAATTAATGGAGAAATACACTTTTCTGTAGTCATTTCCACATGCAATGAAAAGATCAATCTGGACCAACAAAAGTTTCTATATAGACTGACCTAAGTTTATAAGCCAGACATACAAAAGATACATGCAAAGATTTTCAGCATCATGAATTAAAAGTAAAATGCAAATGAAAACCACACTCAATAGCATCTCACTCTATTAATATGGCTTAGATGAAAAAGAAACAGTATTGAAGTGAATATGAAAGAAGGCAGTGTTTGTGACGTGCAGGTGGGATTATAAATTGGGACATGCACTTTGGAAAACAGAATAGAGTTCCTAAAAAAATACATAAATAATGTAAAATAAAAGATGGGGCACCATATGCTCCAGCAATTCCACTTCTAGGCATTTATCTGAAGGAAGCCAAAGATTTTTAAAAGATATCCATATTCTCATATACATTGTAGCATTATTTAAAATAGCCATCACAAGCTGAAAGTAGTATGTTTTTTTTTTAAAAATTAAAATTTTTATTCATATTCTGTAGTTTACAGTTCTTTTAATCACAGAATTACATAATCACAGACACACATGATTCACATAATTCCAACGCCACACTCATCACCAGTGTACCCCGCCTTCCAAGGGCCTCACCCCCATCCCTTAGCCTCTTCCTATAATTGTATGTATCAGTTTTCCCATTATGCTGCCATTTGAATTTTTTTTACCTTCTGTGTATCTTTAGGTCCCACATATGAGAGATCATTCTGTATCTATCCCTTTTCTTCTGAGCAAAGACAGTACCTTGTATGAGGAATTTGAGGATCGCCATTCCAAGATGGCGATCCTTAAATAGTCAATAGTATAAAAAATACTATTGACGGTTCATGCAACCCAAATCTTGCTTTGCTTTTGCGGTTTCTCTCTCTCTTTCTCTCTCTCTCTCTCTATCTGTCTCTCTCTCTCAACCCCTACCCCCTTAGGCAATTCGCTTTTGTCTCAGTTCCTTCAATATCAATCTCAATTCACCCCTCATATAGAAACAGCCTGATACTGTCTTACTGAACATCACCTTCTATTCCATTAGGAAGGATCAGCATGACCAGTATAACTCTTACAGATTCCTGTTTACCCTCCTTCCCACTTTTGATCAATACAATCTTTACTCCATGAATGTCTTCCCTCTCTCCCTTTGTTCATCTAAATGGTACATATTTTGAGACCCTAATCTTTAACTTTCTAATTAAATACCCTAATCTTAGATTAAAGATCTTTAGATTAAGCTAAAGGTCTTTTAGATTAAAGATTAAAGACCCTAATCTTTAATCTTTCTATCTTTAACTTAGACTACTCCCAAATCAATATAGCCAACACTGCTATTTCCCTTTTCTGATATAGAACATCTGATGAATACTGTGTACTTCACTGACTCACAATTTTGCCTGGCCTTTTATTTTTTTTTTTATTTAATTTTATTATTTCCCCCCAAATATTATTACACCATTTTAGACATACAATTGAAAGATGCTCATGTAGAGTCTTGGATCTACAGTGTTCCAACACCCATCCCTCCACCCAAACCCATATACCATCACCAATGTCCCCACCTCCCTCCCCCTCCCGCACCTCAACTACTTGGCAGATTCTGTATGTCATTTCTTTCGCCTTTATATCTCCTTCCCGATAAACTTTCCTGCTCTTCGTGGAATACAGTGCATTTAAAAGACATTACTGTTTCACTATTTTAGTGGACCACGCAGCCGCTAAGCGGCCCTGCGATCTGGGCTCAAACTGGTTTTGCTCTGTTGAACTGGTGGTGGGGCAGTTTCTCAGTGTCGGACAGCGAAGATGGTGGCTAGTGTGATGGGCGAGTTTCATCCGGCTGCTTCCGGGACCCCCAGAGGCGATGGGCCAACACCCAAAAACCCATCTGCCCTCCTCGGGATCCCATCGCCAGCTGGGCTCGGCGCGAGCCGGGCTCCAGCTCGCAAGCCGGCTGGGGAGACTGGAGCCCGGCTCGCGCCTAGCCCAGCTGACGATGGGATCCCGAGGAGGGCAGATGGGTTTTGGGTGTTGGCCCATCGCCTCTGGGGGTCCCGGAAGCAGCCGGATGAAACTCGCCCATCACACTAGCCACCATCTTCGCTGTCCGACACTGAGAAACTGCCCCACGACCAGTTCAACAGAGCAAAACCAGTTCGAGCCCAGGTAGGCGGCTCCCAGAAGTGGGAATCACTGGGAATTCGCCAGATGGAGTCAGGGTCCAGCCACCCCTCCCCCCCTCCATTTTGTCGAGCCTGGTGGACCCGCCCAGGAGCTGCCCGGGAACCAGTATGCAGAAAGTAGTATGTTAAATGGGATGGTTAAATGGATTTTAAACACTAGGAGATGTAGATATATATGTATATGTATACATATATATGTGTGTATACATATATGTGTGTATACGTATATATGTGTATATACATACATCACATACTATACATATACATATACATATACATATACATATACATATACATATACATATACATATATACACACATATATATATACAAGGGAGTACTATTCAACCATCAAAAGAGAGAAATCTCTTCATTTTCGACATCATCCATTTATGAGGGTGCCTCTGTGTTAAGTAAAAGGAGTCAGTAAAGACAAATGCTGTAGGATCTCACTCTTGTGACATATGAAAACACAAACACATAAATACAGAGAAGAAAACTTGTAGTTACCTAAGAGAAGTGGTTTGAGTGGAGGAAAAGGATAAAGGTGTTCAAAGATATAAACTCATGACTATAAAATAAAGTCACTAGCAATACTGCATGATGTTAATTGTACAGAATTGAATGTGAAAGTTACTGAGAGTAGATGTTTCAAATACATCACAAGAAAATAAATTGTGATTGCATGTGTTGACAAATAACTACATTTGTGATCATTTCACAATTTAAAAATAAGTGAGAAAATGACAAGTCCAAAAGAGAGAAAACACTTGAAAAAGGCATACCTAATAAATAACTGCTACCCAAAATGTACAATGATCTTGAAAAACAATCTGAATTTTTTTAAATGAACTAAAGATCTTATTATGAGATGATAGATCAGGGTGAAAAAAATGAAATCATATAAGGGCCAAACATAGGACATTGGGCAGGGTGCTAGGCTTGCACACAAATGAACTGAGTATGATCCTTGATATCACATGTACCAGGACTGATCCCAGAGTGCTGAGCCAGGAGTAAGCGCTGACTACTACTGGGTGTGGCCCCAAAGAAACTAATTTTTAACTGAAATTTGGGTTGCTGTTGTCTAAAGAAAAGCAAAAGAATGTGCATTCAGTAAGCATAAAACATACTAGAGAGTTCGTGTCCACTCCTTTTCTTTTAGAATAGTACTTTTTATGTAATATGACATTCTCAGCGATATACAAGAGTCTATATTTCTATTCACTAATGGGAGCAGTTAAAATTGGTTACAGTCCTAATTTAGTTAACTCTTTCCCCACCCCCAGCTATTGTAACAAATAGCAAAGAATGAAAGAAAATTAGTTGACATAATTTGACTTTCAATCTGATTTCTAAAAAATACATATCCTGTACCTGTTACTGGTATTCATATCTTGTCGTTATTATGAATAGTAAAAGGGGGAAATTGATTGCTTATTATTTAGATTTATTACATCCATGTTTCTGGTAAATAAATGCCTTCCAAAGTTTCAAATAATTTTAACACCAATTTTTAAAAGATTATTTTCCAAAGACTGCAGTGACAGATGTACCTGTGTATATGTACATTAAAATTTGTTTTTCCAAGACTATCATTTCAGCATGCATTAAAAAAAAGTTAGCCTTTGCCTCCCCAGACCATGAGTATGGGAAATAAGGTCGAATGCATATTTTCAGAGTTTAGACACTTCCAAATTTTCTCCTTTGGTTGCCAAAATAGATCTCAAGTTTCTTCAAAGGTTTATTCACAAATCAGAGCAAAAATGTAATGAGAAAAGACTGAAAGAAAAGATCTAAACATCAGGTGGCCCTGAGAAGCACTTTTAATGACAAAGCTGAAATCGACATCTGTTAGCACCTTGCCTAAGGCCCCCTGAAAAAATGCACCAAATCCATTTAACTCTTGGCATCCAACAAGAAGGGATTCTACAAGTCCAGCAACTATCAGATGCTCTAAACATAAGCCACAAGGAGTGATTCTGACTGGATAAAAACAAAAAATAAGACAAATGAAACTTACTTTTTTTTTTGGCTGGCCCTGCCTTACAGGAAAGATGAGGAAATCCACAAGGCTAAATTTGCTACACAAGAAAACCATGGGTAGGGGCCAGGTCAGCCCAGGACAGAAAAATGACATCTGTTCATGTTTGGAGATGGTAACATTCCCCGGGACAGTTAGAAACAATGCCAGCTTTGAAACAGTCCTGCTCACTTCCCCCTGCCCCCCACCCTCCCCAACATAAACGTGATCCTGCAAACTTTAATAATAGGAACCAAATCTCATGCCACACTTAACATGGCAACATAGCCCATTTCATGACTTTACTCCAGAGTCTATTTTCTTAAAATGAAAAAAATTGCTGTACCAAGCCAATAGTGCACAGCAGTTTGAAAATTAACATACGGCAAGTAAATTCGGGTTTGCACAGCCGGGGGTTTTAAGTAATATCTCCTGGAACCTAGTCATGGTGTGAGATCTTTAGCTGCACTCGATTACTCCCTTTATGTAGAGCAATCCTATAGTAATCCAAAAGTATGTCAGCAAGTTGATTTCTCCCATATACATTATTATATGGTGGTATGAAGATGAGTGCAAGACCCTGGATGGTGAGTCAGGAAGTAAATACAAAACAAAATGACTGGAAAATGACTGAAAAATAAATACAAAACAAAATGACTCTGTGACAATTAAAAGCAAGGGGCTATTGAAAGGGAGGCTAACTTAGCTAGACAAAGCAGGTGTTCACTAGGCCAGCTAACCTTTGACCTCTGAGAATTAAGTAAGAATTCACCAGGTGGGAAGGGGGTGTTGAGTGGAAGGGACAGAACAAAGAGGAGGGAGTCTAGCCTAAACTCACCAAGACAAGCTGACTTCATTCCAGAGCTCAGCTCTAATTGACTGGGAGTGAGTGCTCCAAGGGTAGCAATGAAAACCACTGTAAAGCTAGTGGCATACGGTGCTGAAACATGTGTTACGGAAACCCCAGGTCTCCACCACCTCTGAATCCACCCGATCCACTTGAGTTCACCTGTGTCAATGGCAGCCTCTCATATGTCCATCTGCAGGATGACGGTTTTCCCTATCTTTATTGAGGCACCGTGATTTCTAGTAGATTTAATACTTTCATGTTTACATTGTCTCAAAGCCACACCAACCACCAGGGTGCCAGCTTCCCTCTGCCAAATCTCATTCATCCCCTTCCCTCTATGTCAGGCAGCTCAGGTCTGTAAACAAAACTCTCTAGCTCTGTTGTTTTCAGCCATTTGTTGTTCCTTTACTCTGTTCCTCCTTTACTCTGTTTCTTTGCTTTTTTTTGTTTTTAAATGGATATAACCCCCTCTTTTTTTTTACTTAGACCATCCTTTTTATTTATCTTCATTTAGTTTTGCTTCATTTCCAAGGGTTTGATTTTTGTTTCCTTCATTGCTGTTTGAGATTAGTTTCCACTCTCAAAGTCCGAGAGGAAACTTTCTGCTTTTGGCCTGAGGATTTTCTCTAATTCTTAAGGACAAAGCAGCCTGGGAGGGGCTGAGGATGTGACTCAGCTCTAGGGGACAAGTCCCAGGTATTGGTGTTTGATCCCTAGCACAAACAATGACAGCAAAAAATAAAAAACAAAGGAAAAGTATCCTGGAATATTGTGAATTTAGTGTCCTCAAGGTACTTTTCATTCAATGAAGAATGAGGATAGGTATAAAAAGACACAGTCTTCTCCATCCCTTGGTGATATATCCAGTCTTCGAACTTTTAAGGGTCATCAGTGGACTGAATCTGGTTACCAACATTAAAGTATCTTTAACTGGGACTGGAAAGGTAGTACAAGGAGTGAAGTACTTGCCTTTCATGCGGTCAACCCAGGTTCCATCCCAGCTTCCCATGAGGTCCTGAGGACCACTGCCAAGAGTAATTCCTGAGTACACAACCAGTTTTCTTAAATTTTAAATAAAGTTTCCTTAATTCATTACTTTTATTATCTCACTTATTTTCTTCAGTTCACCATTTGACATCCTAGAACTATCTTTCAAATCTTACACATACTTAACTTGCTGCATAAAAAATTATCCCTCAATTCAACATTTAAAACAAGAATAGATAATTACTATCTTTGGCCATTTCTAATGGTCCAAAATGAAAGATAGCCATGTTCTTTGGACTCTAGTCTCTATGATGTTTTTAATAGGGATAGAGCAATCGATTCCAAAGTGGCTCACTCAGGTAAAAGGCCTCATCACGCAGAATTCTCAATGTTACCTCTGTCTGCCTTCAGGCGAAATATCCAAGAAAAAACAAGACAATAGTTACACTGCCCTTTATGACTTAGCCTCAAAAGATACACACAGGGCCCGAACAGTACAGTGGGTGGGGTATTTGCCTTACACGTGGCCATCCCAGGTTCAATTTCTGGCATCCTATAATGATGGGCACATCCCAATCTCTGGTCCCCTGAGCACCGCCAGAAGTAATTCCTGAGTGCCGAGCCAGAAGTAACCCCTGAGCATCGCCGGGTGTGACCCAAAAAAAAATAAATAAATAAATAAATAAATAAATAAATAAATAAAGTTCACATACACTTATTCTTTTGCATTCCATTGGTCGAATATCTCAATCTTATGTAACAGGATGGAAAAAGGGTCATAGAAACATAAGGAGAAGAGGGTGGACAGGCTCATTGGAGGATAACTTGGAGGCTGGACATCCTCTTTATTTTAGTGGAATCAGGAATTTACTCTGTTCCATTACAGCCTTGGGCTTTAATGGGACACGAGAGCACTCTCAGGCATGTGCACAGGCTGGTATACATACTGTGTTCAAGCTCTGAAAACTACTGAAAATTCCTGAATTTTTTAACTCCAAAACATTGAGAGATTAAGTAGATTTTAACTTAGATCTGAAAAAAAAATAAAGTGCAGTTCGAATTTAGATATAATTGCTCTAAAACTAAGCTCACCCTCATTTTGTAATGCATTCCTCCTTTTGAGATGTGCATCACTTGGCAGGACTGGGACAATAAACTTCATTTGGAAAATTTCTCACTTCTTTACAAGTGAGAAACAACTTCTCAATTGTGTATGACAAAGGTCTAGACTATTTAGCCACCAATCACTTGATCACTTGACATCCCGTTATTCATCGATTTGCTCAAGCGGGCACCAGTAACGCTTCCATTTGACCCTATCACGTGCCAGTGTAGCCAAATGGCAATCTGCTTGCTTCAAGAATACGAGGAGCCTCAAATCGCTTCATTCAGGGTCTTGATGAAGAAATTTGACCATCTTGTAGGCGGGCGGCCACATGATCTTTTGAGATCCTTTGGGATCCTGGGGACGGTTTATCTCCAAATTACCAAGAATCTTCTACCCACCCCCTCTCAGAGAGCCCAGCAAACTATTGAGAGTAAACGCCCACAGGGCAGAGCCTGGCAAGCTGTCCAATGCATATTCAATATGCCAAAACCAGTAATAACAGTAATAGCCACCAAAACAAATTAAAAATTCTAAGATAGTTTCCTTCTGATCTGTAATTTATATGCACTCTATAGCAAAAAGAAAAAAGTTAAAAAGCCCACACTCACTAGGAAAAACAACAGAACATTAAAATTACTCTTCAAGACTACCATGTGCATATCCACATGGAACGTCCACAGTATAAATCTGATCCAAACAAAGTTGCCCTCTGATTCATTGAAACATATAAGTTACATCAGATGATTTAGTTTGCAGATGATAATTCAAAGCTTTCTTCTGTTCCTTGCTATGAAATTAAGATAAATATGCCCAAAGTAGAATAACTGTCAAGTGGCAAAGAAGTTCATCAAATGGAAACCTCTTTTGTTTGACCTATGCCTCAACTCCACTCTGAAATAAACGTTCTGTACAAGGTTTCTTATTAAACAATCTCCAAATTCACAGAGGAAAAAAAAAAAACAGAACAAACCAAACAAAAACCCTCAGTTCTGAGAGTATAGGCCTTTAAAATTCAGGGATAGAGAGTTTAACTAAAGTAAGTAATCACAGGGAAATCTCAAATGTAAAAAGTAAGTACTAGCACTTAACCAACATACTGATGCTATCGAAGGTATCGAAGGTAATACTATCGAAGGTATCGAAGAGTCACACAGTTGACTGTTAAGGATCTTGCAAGTGAATTTTAAATATTAAACAAGAACAGAATGAATGGATCTGTATTAATTTTTCCTTCTCTTTTCTCTGCCAATTGAAGTTCAGAGTAAAAGTGACCAAAGCTTGTTGGCTGTACTTATGGGTGAATCCTATCTCCATATGGTGTCTATGAAAAAATCTGTTTTGTTTATCTCATTATGACAGTGATATGTGATGGCTACATTTTGTTTAATATACATGTTTGCTGTGTTGCTAAAAACAGTTTAGCTCTTTAAAAGTATAAGTTAGAAACTACTGAGTTGGCTGAGTCATTCGTGTCCGAAAACCCGAGATCATTCTTTGAGAACAGCTAAAAAATGCCTTCTTCTTTTATTTTGTTTTAAATAACCACTTTATTGGCATGTACTTCACATACATAAAATTAATCCTCTTAACACTAACAATTCAGGGTTTGGGGTATATGCACCAAGTTGTGCAACTGTAACCATTATTCAACTCCAGAATACTTCTTCAATGAAAAAGAGTTCCCATACTTATTAAAAGCCAGTCACTGGGTCCTAGACAGATTCAAGTGGTGTGGGCCTTGGATTTGAGTCCCAACACTGCTTGATCTCCTGAGTACTGCCACAGTCAGGTATAGCCCAAGAAGTCTCCAAACCCCAGGATAACCCTGGTGACTCCAAGCAGCAGCACTAGGTTGAACATCACCTGAAGTCCCAGGCACCTCAAGTACCCCTAGTGGTCGCTCCTTTCAAAATGTCATGCCCCATATCCTTTACTATTAATTTACCTTATGATTCCAGAATTTGTTTGTTTAAAAAGTGAACTTCCTGGGCCGGGGAGATAGCCCAGCGGGTAGGGCGTTTGCCTTGCCCGGGCCGGCCCATGCCGGCCCGGTTCAATCCCGGGATCCCATATGGTCCTCCGAGCACCGCCAGGAGTTATTCCTGAGTGCAGAGCCAGGAGAAACTCCTGAGCATTGCCGGGTGTGACCCAAAAAAGCAAAAAAAAAAAAAAAATAATTAAAAAAGTGAACTTCCTTGCTTGGACCTCGGCCATACAGTGTTCCAGCACCCATCCCTCCACCAGTGCCCATTTCCCACCACCAATGTCCCTGATTCTCTCCCCCTCCCTCAGCCTGCCTCTATGTCACGCTCTTTATCTCTTTTCTCTCTTATTCTTTCTCTCTCTTCCTTCTCTTACATATTGTGGATTGTAATATATATGTATATATATATATATATATGTATATATATGTATATATACATATATATACATATATATATATACTTGGAGGCTATCATGTGTATATTTTTGCCTGTATTTAATGCTAAGTTTTATGTGGCAATTGCACTTTCGACAATTATTGGCACACTGTTCCCTTCTCTGTCTTACCTAACCTCTGCTCCCACACATTTGTGGTGATTTCCACCTTTGACAAGAACATCTGATCCACCTTTCGCTTGAACTTGGATATTGGTATCATAATATATATATATATATATATATATATATATATATATATATATATATATATATATATATATATATTTAAGTCATGCAAATAAAATGCAGTCATTCTAAAAAAGTGAACTTCTTGTTCTGGACAATTCATTTATAAAAATGGAATGCTATAGTATGTGGTTTTTGATGGACTTTTTGATGGACTTTTTCTACTGATCAGGATATTCTAAGACTTGTCTATATAGTATCAGGTAGCAATAGTACCTATTTTATGTTTGAATAATATTCAATGCATACTATACCATGTTTTTCCTTTCTTTTCATTAACTGATAAAAATCACCTTTTCCTTTGGAGATATTATGAACAATACCACTATGAACATTATTCACTTGATCACTTGATCACTTGAATCCGTTATTCATCGATTTGCTCCAGCGGGCGCCAGTAACATTTCCATTGGACCCTAGCACGTGCCAATGTAGCCCAATGGCATCTGGTTGATTCAGGAATATGAAGAGCCTCAAACCGTTCCCTTCAGGGTCTTGACAAGGAACATTATTATGAAAGTTTTATGCAGATAAATGTTATCATTTATCTAGGCAATGGTTTCCACCTTTTTCAAAGACCTATACCAGTCTATGGACCAGTAGTAGAAAACCATTTATCTAGGGCAGGGCTTCTTAAACCTTTTCCATTTGGGACTCAGAAGTGGAAAAGTTTTCCACTTTTCCCTCAGAAATTTTTACACAGACCCAGGTACGTATAATAGGTATAAAAATATTTTTTGTAATAAATCACAGATTTTAAAAAGTAATTTTTCATGAACTCTCCATTTTCATGATTCCATATAAAGTTGTTAGCTGCAGTTTAAGAAACAAGGTTGTAAGGTAGATACTGATAGAGCACTCAAATTTCTGAGCTATGAAGTATCCTGTGTTGAAATTTTGAGGAACTTCCATTCTTTCCTCAAGGGGATTGCACCATTTTACATTCATATCAATAAAATCTGAGGGTTCCATTTTCTCTGCATCCTTGCCAATACTTTTGATTATTGATCTGTTTAAAATATTCCATAGCAGCTGACATTTGTATTTTTTAATGACTATGACATGACATTGATCATCTTTTTTAGACAGTTCTATTCAAATCTTTCATCCATGTTTAAATTAGGTGGATTTCTTAACTGGATGAGTTCTAAGAGCTTCTTATCATCTATAACCATATCAGATATATGATTTACAAATATCGTCCTAATATTTGGGTTATTGTGTTACATTATAGACAATGCTCTTGGAAGTTTTTCTTTAGTTTTAATTTTAATTATCTCTGACTTTACTATGCTTTCTATTATGGGCTATTCTTTTGGTATAATTACTTTGAAAATAAACCCATGCCTGCTCTGGTATCAAGAAGATTTAGTTTAAGTTCTTATATTTAGATGATCAATTCTGAATTAATTTCATATGATATTTTATGATTCTATTGCATACAGATCTCTGTCTGCCTTAGTATCATTTGTTCAAATTCTGTTTTATGTTGTTTTCAAAGTACTCTAGCAAAAAAAAAATCAATTAGACAAATTTCACAGTTTACTTCCAAAAGTGAAGTTCTATTCATTCGAATATGTGCCTATTCTTATGCTAATTGTACTCTTTCTTAATGACCATAGAGTTGCATTAACACTTAAAATCAAGAAGTGAAAATTAGCCAGACTGTTTTTCAAGAATACCAATCTAAGGTTGCCCACTTACCTAAGGTTGCCTACTCTCAACTCTTTTATTCAATATAGTACTGGAAGTACTCGCCAGAGCAATCAGAGAAGAAAAGGACATAAAGAGCATCCAGATAGGCAAGGAAGAAATCAAGCTATTATTATTTGCAGATGACATATTATACCTAGAGAACCCTAAACTCTCTACAAAAAACTCCTAGAAATAATAGATAGTTATAGTAGAGTGTCAAAATCAATATCCAAAAGTGAGAGGCTTTCCTATATACAAATAACTGAAAGAGAAGAAAGGGATATTAGGAAAACGATTCCACTCACAATTGTGAGACAGAAAATCAAATACCTATGAATCAGCTTAACCAAGTGTGTAAAGGACCTGTACAAAGAAAACTGTAAGACACTGTTTCAAGAAATAAAGAGGACACGGGGAAATGGAAACACATTCCCTGCTCCTGGATGGGGAGAATCAACATTGTCAAAATGGTAAGTCTCCCTAGAGCTTTGTACAGATTCAATGCAGTCCCTATAAGGATACCCATGACATTCTTCAAAGAAATTGACCAACCACTCCTGAAATTCATATGGAATAATAAATCCACACAGATAGCTAAAGCAATCCTTGGGAAAAAAGAAGATGGGATGTATCACCTTTCCCAACTTCAAACTGTACTACAAAGTGGAGTAATTAAAACAGCATGGGATTGGAATAAAAACAGACCTGTGGACCTATGGAATAGAGTATCCCTGACACCCATCCTCAAACACATGATCATTTAATCTTCTATAAAGGTGCAAAGAGTTTGAAATGGAGTAAGGAAAGCCTCTTGAACAAGTGGTGCTGGGAAAACTAGGCAGCCACATGTAAAAAATAAATTTGGACCTATGCCTAACACCATGCACAAAAATCAGATCAAAATGGATTAAATCTCAATATCAGACTTGAATCCATAAAATATGGCGAAGAAAATATAGGAAAAACCCTACGACATTGAAGCTAAAGACATCTTCAAAGATGAAACACCACTAACAAAGCAACTGGAAGCAAAGATAAACATAGGGGGACTTGGGGGCCAGAGCGATAGCCCAGCGGATAGGGCGTTTGCCTTGCATGCGGCCGGCCTGTGCTGGCCCAGGTTCGATTCCCGGCATCCCATACGGTCCCCGAGCACCGCCAGGAGTAATTCCTGAGTGCAGAGCCAGGAGTAACCCCTGAGCGCCGCCGGTGTGACCCAAAAAACAAAAAAAAAAAAACCCATAGGGGACTACATGAAACTAAAAAGCTTCTGCACTTCGAAAGAAATAGTGATCAAGATAAAGACAGTATCTACACAATGGAATACTTTGCAGCCGTTAGGAAAAATGAAGTTATGAAATTTGCCTATAAATGGATGGACATGGTCAAGATCATGTTGAGTGAAATTAGCCAGAAGGAAAGGGACAGATATAGAGTGACTGCATTTATTTGCATGATATATATGTATATATACATATATATGTATATATGTATATGTTATGAACATATATTATGTATATATAATATATTATATCACTGTATCACTGTCTTCCCATTGTTCATCGGTTTGCTCCAGTGAGCACCAGTAACATCTCCATAAGTCCTGTCACAAGCAAGTGTAAACCAAGGGCATCTGCTTGCTCCAGGGACAGGAAAGAGCCTCAAACCATTCTTCAGGTCATGGAATTGAGATCCATAATTGTTATTAGTCTTTGGCATAACAAATATTATATAATAATATAATATATATATTATGTGTACACATGCATGTTATGATACCAATATCCAAGTTCAGGTGAAACATGGATGAGGTCTTGTCAAAGGTGAAAATTAGACTAACATGTGGGAATCAGAGGTTAGGTAAGACAGAGAAGGGAACAGAGTGCTAATAATTGTAGAAAGTGCAAATACCAACCTAAAACTGAGCATTAAATACAGGCAAAATGATACAAATGATTACCTCTAAATGTATGATTTGCAATCTACAATATGTAGGAGAAGAAAAGAGAGAGAAAGAAAGACAAAGAGCAAAAGAGAAAGAACATGTCATAAAGACAGGCTATGGGAGGGGGAGAGAATCGGGGACTTTGGTGGTGGGAAATGGGCACTGGTGGAGAGATGGGTGCTGGAACACTGTATGACCCTAACCCAAATATGAACATCTTTGTAATTATATACATCTCTCAGTGGTATAATAAAAATATTAAATAAAAAAGAATACCAGTCCTATGAATTTCCCTAAGAACTTCATGATCAGCTTGTTCATATTTCAAAAAATAGACAGCTTGGAAGCCAGAGAGATAGTACAGGAGTTAAGGTGCAAGCCTTGCATACATACAGTCAATACACATATTATCTGTGGCACTACATGGTCCTCTGAGTACTAGCTTGTGTCCCTGAATGTCTGAGCACAGCCAGGATGGCCTGCAAATTTCCCCACCATTGGCAGTCGCAAGTCACACCGCGTCCTCAGGTCCAAGCCTTGAAACACCTGTCCAGTTTGGCCAAGAATCTTTACTGGACAGAGGCCCCAGACTTCCCAGGTATATGGTGGAGACTTACAAAGACTGATATGTATCCAGTTCTTCAATTTTTTTCTTTTCAAGTTTTTCAGTCAACCTCTTCTTAAGCTATCCTTTTTTTTCTTTTTTGGGTCACACTCAGGGATACTCAGGTGTTACTCCTGGCTCTGTGCTCAGGAATCACTCATGGCATTGCATGGGGACCATATGGGATGCCAGGGATAGAACCCGAATTGGCTGCATGCAAGGCAAACACCCTACCCGCTGGACTATCGCTCTGGCCCCTTCTTAAGCTATCTTATCTTCTACTTCAGGCCACCGTAATGTTAATCAATTAACCTAATTATTTCCAATAATACTTTGTGGTTAATGCTGTTCATGCAGAATAAATTTTGAATAAATAAGAACTATTTCTGAGAATGGGGTTTTTCAGCAAGGTTTCAGACCAGCTTAACAAAATTCTCTGTTGATTGGATTTTAGGATGGCTGTAAACACACTTCCTCCTCCAATGCTGGTGGGCTGTTGGTTTCCACAGCTGTCACAGTATTGGGCTGTTGGTTGTCAAGGCTACCAGCACTGAAGAGTACAGAATCACAGCTCACTATTGCCACTCTTAACAAGACAGTTAATTTTCTTCAACAAATTCTCCCCAGTTACAAGCCTTTAGTTAATTTTCAGAGCTTTCCAAAATCTGATTTGAGGGGCACCTTCCTAGGGGAGTCTAGGGGCAACCCTAGCCTGCTGAGCAGAATTAATAGTTTAACTCCTTAGGCCCCATAATTTGAGGCACCACAGGGTCGCACCCAGCATTACTGGGTAGGAGACATTGCTGGGGGACTGAACCTAGCCTCTAAGGTATGTGCTCCAGCACTTTGTGCTATCCAATAAACCCCCTCCTGGAATTGATTCTGACCATTTTCATTGCGCTTTCCTTTTTATAACTAAGAAGATCTATTTCCACTTCATATCCAGACCCAGTCAAGAGATAAAATGACAGTTAAGAATGAGTTTTACAGGGCCAGAGGCGATAGCCCAGCGGGTGGGGCATTTGCCTTCGCGGCGACCAGCCTGTGCCAGCCCAGGTTCAATCCCTGGCATCCCATATGGACCCCTGAGCCCGCCAGGAGTAATTCCTGAGTGTAGAGCCAGGCGTAACCCCTGAGCGTCGCGGGGTGGACCCAAAAAAGGGGAAAAAAAGAATGAGTTTCACTAGGGATCAGGGAAATAGTATAGGGGCTAAAAGACCAGCTTTTGCACTTGGCTGACCCAGCTTCAGTCCCTGCTACTGCATGCAGTCCCCTGAGCACTGCCAGGAATAATCTCTGAGGACAGAGCAAGGCATAAGCCCTGAACTCAGGCAGTGTGCCCACACCCTACACCCCCAAAAAAAAAAAAAGAGAAAAAAAGGTAAAAGGAATAAGGCTTTGTTAACAAGTGAGCAGGATGAACACTGTCAGACTCATGTCCTCCAAGTTGCTGTCTGGTCTATAGTCATGAGAAGTGAGTGTGTTTGTTTGTTTGTTTGTTTGCTTGTTTTGCTTTCTGGGTCACACCCAGCAATGCTCAGGGGTTACTCCTGGTTCTGCACTCAGGAATTACTCCTGGCAGTGCTTGGGAGACCATACTGGGATGCCGGGGATCAAACCTGGGTCCAGCCGCCACGTGAGGCAAACGCCTTACCCGCTGAACTATCGCTCTAGCCCCCACGAGAATGAATTTTTATGAAGAGACTGAGGAAGCACGCTCTTTGGAAAGGTGGGTTGCAGACCAGTAGAACCAGAATGACCAATAACATTTTCTCATGGGCTGGTCATCTGAGACACTCCATCTTATCTGCAAACCTAAACAAAGTAATGACTAGGTTTTGGAGGGGAGGGTAAACTAAAGACAGATAACCATTTTCTGCAGGCTTTGGGGAAGGGCAAGGCAAAGAAAGCTAGCTCTGTCTAGACAAATTTCCAGGTTTTTAATATTCATTTCTAGTTTGGCTCTAAGGTTCTAATATCTTTCATGAAGAAGAAAATTTTTGAACTTCCTTACTCCATCATTTCAGAAGTTGGCTTTGTTTATGAAAATCCTACTCAAGAATCCTGAAGAGTGATCAAAGATAAAACTTGAGGCACTTTCCCTAGAAGGAGGAAGTCAGAATAGTTGTCAATTTTTTAAAAATAACAAAAAAAAGTAATATGCCAATTAACTTAAAGTATTGGAAATCTTTTAAGTCACAAAGCTTTCTCTTTGAACATATAAGCTTCTTTTCTGTATACTTTCAACTAATTCAGAACCAGGCAATTAGAAATAAGACTTCACTATACTAAGTATGTAAGCACATAATTACATTTCCTCATGATACTGCTGTGAGGGAAGCATCCCTATATTTGTAACTATTCCATGTCCAAAAGATGGATCAATTGTTGAACTAAGACATGTTGTGGCAGCTAGTGGAGATGAAGAAAAGTGCTAAAGAAATTAAACTCTTCTAGACTTGCCCCCAAAGAATGCTTTAGCATGATAGCAATATCTCAGGAATGGGCATTAACCTTATTGAATCAGAAAAAAAAATCAAACAAATAGCAAAAAAAAAAAAAAAAAAAAAAGAAAGAAAAAATTCACTAATTATATAATAGCAATCTGAGATTTTTTTTAAAAGGGATAATAGCTTCCTTTCCTATCCAACTCTCAAGGTTATGTGGAATCTAAACATTTGTGGGAAATGCTGCATGAAATAACCTTTCAATATAATTACTAGTTTTCATGACATGTTTTAGATGCTGATGGCTTCAAGTTATCCATCCTTATCTATTTCAAAATTGTTTGTTGATGTGAGAAGAGCATAGCTGAAGTTATTCCCCTTCAGACGTATCCAAAGACAGTACTTGCTTCCACTATATTATAGTCCATACACCTTAATCAAGATTGCTTCAGTGTGATGGGAGCAAATAGAGATTTTCAGTTTACATAGAGATGAGCTTTGAGGCAGAATAAAGGTTTCTCTGCTCCTTTTTTTATTCACCTAATTGCTGAGTAACATTTTAATAAGCACCTGAGGTAGGTCAAACTAGCTATTTATATTAAAATAAGCCCTGAGCTGCAGACTAGAATTTTAGCTATAGAATCCAGCAGCAACACCATGACACTTAGGCCAGGCAGAATGGTGGTGGGGGTTAAGCAGGGGTGGTAGGTTGATGGCGGTGGTACCAATGCACTCAAATCACTGGACATCTTTGAAGTTCCTAGCAAAGAAATTGGGAAACTTTCCCCCTTGCAATAAGAGCCTACTTCAGGTCTGGAGCAAGGATAAGTTCTCTGCAAGTGTTTTAAAGCCTAGTTATAAAATTCAACTTGAACTTTCTAATAGTTCTTTTTTCTTGTTTTATCTGAACTAACACTTTATACAGTTGGTTTGTGATCTTCCAGAAAACCTGTTTCAAGATAAGCCTTTTCATCTTTCAAATGGCTCTGGGGCATTTCTCAGAGTCGGGAAGACTGCCATTTATTTCACAAATGAAGCCAAATGATGCCATTACTTGGCCTTCCTCCCACAAAGAGACCTCTCCCCATCCATGACAAAGCAGTGGATGTTTCAACAGCATCTAAAGCCTATAAATTGTCTCTGTAAATTTCCCCACACAAAGAAATCAATAGAAGTCTTTGGAAAGTCAAAGAGTTCCCTATACACTAATAAACTAAGCAGCTGTAGAAAAGAAGTGTTAAAAAGAGTCTCCTTCTTAAATAATAGTCTTATTATGGTCCCTTAACTTATTTTCCTACCTGAAAATTGAATCCTTTGAGAAGATTCCTCCAAAATAGGCAAGTTAATCTTTAATCAACATTTTCTTTTTTTTTTCTTTTTTTTTTTTTTTTTTTTCCCTTTTATTTCCTTTTTTTTTTTTTTTTTTTTTTTTTTTTTTGTTTTTCCCCCCCTCCCCCCCCCCCCCCCCCCCCCCCCCCTTTTTTTTTTTTTTTTTTTTTTTTTTTTTTTTTTTCCCTCCCCCCCCCCCCCCCCCCCACCTTTTTTTTTTTTTCTTTTTTTTTTTTTTATCTTTTTTTTTTTTCTCTCTTCTTATTTTCTTTTTTCCACACCTTTTTTTTTTTTTATTTTTTTTTTTTTTTTTTTTTTTTTTTTCTCTTTCCTTTATTCTATTATCACCCCCTTTATTTTTTTTTAACTTTTTCTTCCCTTTCTTTTTTTTTATATTCTTTATTTCTCTTCTTTATTTATATTTTTTTTTTTTTTTTTTTTAACATTTTCTTGAGCGGATCATCTAAGCCTTATTAACTTCCATCTCTTTATACACAGATGGGAATAAGAACAGTACCCGCACCAAAGGGCTGTAGTAAGGTATAAATTAATGTAAAGTACTCACCAACGTGACTGACTTGCAGTCAATGAAGGGTAAATGGTACCCAAAATACCCAAAGAACTATCCAATAATAGTAGCTTTGATGATGACAAGAATTAGATTGATGACGGTGGTGACTGACAAAAATTTTTACTGATACTGATGATTAGTTAACTTTGCAAAGTAGCTCTGAAACTCTCTATTCTGTTAGTCCTGGCTTTTTGTTTCTTTATTCCCATACAATGTTCTTTCCTCAGCCTCAGAGGGTTCATATCCCCTAAACAGAAAGAGAATGTCAACAGTTTAATAAGTTTAAATATCTGCCATTTAAAGAGGCCAGGAACACTGAATAAAGCACTCAACAGAGTGAATTCAGGTGCTGAATATCTATCCAGAGCAACATTCTATAGATACCGAGGGAGAAAAGAAGAAATGAAACCTAGTGAAAAGTAAAAAAAACAGAGCTCAATTGCAAGCCCACCTGGATAGATAATCTTTGGTGAAGTCAATTCACAGATATCACTACAAAGAGCATCTTTGTTGGAAGACCTGAACCATGGAGACTTTCTTTCATGCAGAGTGATTAGACTATTACACCAAAACAGCAGAAATGCAGTCTTCCCTTCCCACCCACCCCCACTCCTCTTCAATTATGCAGATTAATTTGATTACTCAACTCTTCATTAAGATGTTTCTTCCCCACACTAGGATTATTCTATTAGATGATAATAATAAATCACTTGGAAAACTTACGGAAAAATTTAACTTCAATTCATTCAATTCAATTTAAAAGTGCATTTAAAGCTATTGTGAAGGGCAGTAAAATCTGATCTGATCGTTAAGGGTTCAGTTATGGTATGGTAGTTTTTGCTTCTGTTTAATTTCAAAGTTGTGTATACGAATGATGAAAGCAATTTTTTTCTGTTTAGTCAATATAATTAGTATTATTCAGATATAAAAGTTATACAAAAGTTGTTCTTGCCAATGAGGTAGGCTGGGGTGTGGAAGGAAACCTGGGTACCAGCAGAGGGGAAGGACGCTTGTGATGGGATCAGTTCCGCTACATTGTATATCTAAAATTTAACTATGAATAATAGCTTTGCAAATCATGCTGCTGTAATAACTTTTAATTAAAACAAAAATAAATTTTAAAAAGTTTTTGTCTGAAGACCTGGATTTAAATTGTATTTTTAGGGCCGGAGCGATAGTCCAGCGGGTAGAGGCGTTTGCCTTGCAGGCGGCCAGCCTATGCCAGCCGGGTTCGATCCCCGGCATCCCATATGGTCCCCCAAGCGCCGCCAGGAGTAATTCCTGAGTGCAGAGCCAGGAGTAACCCCTGAGCATCGCCGGGTGTGACCCAAAAAAGCAAATTAAAAAAAATTGTATTTTATTTATTTATTTATCCATCCATCCATTTATTTATTTATTTGCCCAACCATCTATTTATTTGTTTGTTTTGTTTTTACTTTTGGGGTCACACCCAGCAATGCTCAGGGGTTAATTCTGGCTCTGCATTCAGGAATTACTCCTGGCAGTGCTTGGGGAACCATATGGGATACCGGGATGGGGAACCGGTCAGCAGCATGCAAGGCAAATCCCTACCTGCTGGACTATGGTTCTAGCCCCAAATTCTATCTTATTATCATGAAGGAAAATATTTAACTCTCCTATGCTCAGTCTCTCACTTGTCAAGAGAGAGAATCTGATAGCCTTTTGTCCATTTAACAATCTTCTTGTGCTTATCATTATAAAAAAAAATATGCTGTGGTATTTCAAAATAACATAGGAAAAGCCACATCCTCAGTGCTCACAATTCTTTACTGCTAAGCGGTAACTACTGTTAACAGATTTTATAATATTCATGAGAAAGACATATTTTACCAAAAAAAATGACATAATATTCACTATTGTACAACTGCTTTTCTATTCCCCAGTTCTTTATGGATTTTACTTAAGGTGAATCCAGATAAGGCTACACCATCCTTTTTCGAATATTACATAACATTATTTTGTGCCATAGTGTATTTCACATTCATGTGTTTGAAAACTTAGGAGGCCTGGAAAAAGCAGTGCAGTGGCTTAGGACACCTGTCTTGCAAGTGTATGGTCCCAAGTTCAAACCCCCAGTGTTGCCCCATGTCAACTACAGTCCTGACAGTTCTTCTATTTGATCCTACCAACTCTGGTGACTGTGATCTCCAGGGCCACAAGGAATTTCGAGCCATACCATACCCAATGTATGCAAACACCAAAACCAAACGCTATCCCTGGTGAGAGACACAACAACTAAAAGAAGCTAAAGACCCGAGCCAGGTAGCCAGGTGAGCATGCGTGAGCATGACAGCAACTTCTCGTGAGCACTACATAACCATCATTAGTGGGCCTCAAGAATACAACCCTGATCGAGCATGTCTACAAACACTCCAACTAAAGAAGTGCAAGCCTCAGCAATGCTGGTTAGTGAAACGGTTCCAACACTGCAGCCGGACCTTGAAGCCAGAAAAAAGGAAAAATGACCAGTCAGTTGCTTCTATTTTTAGTGTTTAGTTGATACAAATAAAGCAGCAGCAAACATTCTTAGCCAAATATTTATCTGCACTTAAGGTCATATACCTGATGAGAATGGATTTAATGCTTCTAAAAAGTCATTTTTCCTTTTGT